>BRDA01090191.1:17962-44835 GCA_036984385.1 Crenuchus spilurus
AATCTTGTGTTCTTTTCCTTTATGAATTTGTTTCGGTAATTTGTGACATATGATCTTATACTCTATAATCAGGTATTTGTTGGAGTCATGTGTTATATTAGTAATACTCTATAACGTTTTGTAAAAGTAGATCTCTTACGTAGACTTTTTCTTTTTTTCAAGCAATTTGTAATCACTTATATTTGAACGACCCCTGTGGTTTATAGAAGACGGTATATACTTACTTATAGACCTCATAGTCTTAAACACCTAAAGTATACCAGTATCTGATCTTTTTTACCTAAAATAAGACTTTATTTACATGTAAACTGAATTATCCACTATTTGAATATATATATATATATATATATATATATACAAAATGGTAATGTTACAGGAGAAAGCAAAGCTCTTCAAACTATACTTTGAGTTAATGTACACCACCTGTCAAAAGTTTATCACCTATTAAGTCAAATGTACATTTATTTCAGAATAAAATCCATTTTTTCTAGTCTATGACCATATGAAATCCACAAATTCTGATACTCCAGATATTCATTCATATATGGCAGAAGATATTTGGTGTCCCCAGCAAGTTTATATTCACTAATGTTTAACGAACTTTTTTTCTTTTTCAGATGCATTCTCTAGATGAAAATGTTTTGCAATATCTCATAATGATTATATTGTGTACTGAGGTTGTTTATGGACTAATATCTCATATTCTAGTATACAGTGTTTAATGGCTTTGTTTAAGTATTTCCTTTTCTTGTGTTCTAACAATACATGTATATTTACGTTTGCATTATGTTTTTCCAGGCTGATGTACAAACGTGCTTTGTTTCCATTAAGAGAATTATATCTCACAGTAGCAATAAAAGGATGTTGCTTTGTACAAATGATGTAGAAAAGAGATACAATGTTTTAATATCACAGTGATGAAATCCATCCATGTTCTTAACAGTTTAATCCAGTTCAGGGTTGCGGTGAGTCCTCCTACCTCTTCATTGGGTTATAGAAAGGGCATTCCACCATTTTAGCCAACCCCAGGACAGGACACACACAGATTTACACATACTCACAACATGACAATGGAGAGTAACCAATTCACGTGAGCTCCATGTTTTTGGACTCTGGGAGGAAACCCACGCAGACACTGGGCAAACATGGAAACTCCACCCAGATGGGAAATCAAACCTGATGAAATATAAATGATAAGTCTTTGTGTAATATAAAATAATTGTTATTACATAATTATTTTTGCAATAAATAAATACATTCTAAGTAAAATGATGTAAAAATGAAAATTTTTGTATGTCATAAAAAAATAATATATTGGCAACACTGAACAGAAACTCCACTTGTCATTTCTCCATGTTTTGATTAGAACCTTGTCTTTAGGACATCAGTAAGAACTGATGTGTTTTCCTGACTCTCTAGCTGAAGACCAGTGAGGATTCTTTACAGCTCATGCTCAAATTTTCAATCACAAAGCACAGCATTAGGCCTCAGGCTCTGAACGGGCTTTAGACAGGGACTACAACCACTTATGAGCACAACGTGTGTTTACTGGACTTTTTTTGTACTTCACCAATATTGCAAATGTACAAAACAATAAAACTAAGTGGCAGGGAACACCTCAGTGCTTACTCTAGATGTCTTTATGTGTCATAAATGTTAATTGAGTTTTCTTATGCAATTCACTTAATGAACCTATTAGCATAAAATGATATGCTCATAAAGACAAATGAGTAAGTGTACAATTATTATACAAGTGTACAAGTTCCATGTGCCTGTTCAACTTGTTTCTTAAAGTACATTCTCTGGCCACTTCATTAGATACACATACATTGTATCTACACTAATTTCCAATTGTTTCAGCTCCACTGAACATACAGGAGCACTTTGTAGTTCTACAATTACAGACTGTAGTCCATCTGTTTCTCTGTATACTTTGTTAACCTCCTTTCACCTGTTCTTCAGTGATCAGGACCAACACAGAGGAGGTGTTATTTGGGTGATGGCTCATTCTGAGCACTGCAGTGATACTGATGTGGTGGTGGTGTGTTAATTTGTGCTGTGCTGGTGCGAGTGAATCTTGTGACCACCAATGAAGAACTAGAGGATGGCCAACACATACTGTGCAGCAACAAATGAGCTGCTGTCTCTCACTTTACAAGGTGGACCAACAAGGCAGGTGTGTCTAATACATAGAATTTAAAAACTCCAGCAGCTCTGCTGTGTCTGATCCACTCGTACCAGCCCAACACACACTAACACATAAACTGATGCTGACACTAACATATCATGTTTTCATCAATTGTCATGTTGCCAATGTATTCAGAGAGACAGATGGGCTTCAATCTGTAACTGTAGACCTACAAAGTGCACTTATTTGAATAGTGGAGCTGAAACAATTGGAAATTAGTGCTGATACAAGGTATGTATACCTAATGAAGTGGCCAGTGTGTGTCTGTGTGTGTGGCTGGTGTTTGACAATGATAATTTGCCTCCAGTAAATAATATCTTATTGAAAGAACATTTGTCCTCACCAGTATCTTCTTTCATTAAAGGTACTTATTATACAGTGCACTTCTCTTGTGTCTTATTTATCTGAAACCAAAGTCAGTCAGTCAGTTATGCAGTTCAGGCTGTCTAATATTCAAACTTCAGGGGGAAATGACTCTTACGAAAGCTTCAGATGATATATTTGCTTTTTAATCATTTTCAGCCACATCATCCATTATAATATACTGCTACAGACGAGGCGGCTGTACTGCTTAGCAGGAATGTGGCAATATGATACTGTAAGCAAGGCTGTATTATATTGTGACATTCTAAACCTAATTTTATGGAAATTGTCAGCTGTGTGCTGTTATACTATTTGTTTTCATTGAATTGGAAAAGCCTTTTTAGCACAGGGGGTGAGCAAGGTCCTGCCATAGTCTCAGAAATTCCTGTGAAAATATTAAACTGCCAAACTAAAAGGCAGCGTGGACTACCCTCTTAAACTCTAACTTTTATTAGAATGACTATTTAGTAACTACATGGCAAACAATACGAGCTGTTCTGTGAGTTATGCTTCAGTTACAGGACAGAGAAATGCAAGTTGTGGGGGTTACATTGAGAAAATGTGTTCAGTAAATGCATACATGGGTTAAAAGTGGTTATACATTACACAGTTAACAAACAAAAGGGAGTCAAAAAAACTTTCCAGAATCTATATTTGTACAAGTGTGTGTGTTCATTATGCAGAGGTGGCAAGACTGTCTATAGCAGAGCATGTGAGTGCAGTGGCAGTAACGTCCACTCCTTGCAACTCAATTTTTGGGCTCACCACTCACTCACCGCTCAAAATGTTTTGTATTCAGTCTGCTCCCTCTTCTATTTCCTTCTCTGTGCTCACTCCGCATTGTTTTTTCTTGCAATATACACTACAGGTCAAACGTTTTAGAACATTGCTGGTATGCACCTAGTTGGTCAGGTGTTCATCCTAAAGATAAGTCTAAACTCTGCCAGAAATACCTCAAGAAAAAACAACAAGATGGTCAGCTTGAAAACATAGAGTGGAGCACCATCTCCAGACTTAAACCCCATCCAGCTGATTTGGGATGAAGTGAAAAGCAAGATTTGTGAAGAACTGTCTGAAGAATATTTGATGTCTATTGTAGAAAAAATGTCACAAGTGTGTTCAGCTGTTATATCTGACAAAGGTGCTACTTTGTACTTTGTGTCCAATGTTTAGACACATATTGTCTATAAACTGATTCCATGAGTTCTTATTTAACTCCTATGATTTCATTTCAGAGTGCAGTGAAACATTAAACTCAATAATTTTCAATATAAACCTGGAAAAATATCGGTAGTGTATTTGCATTGTTGCATCATTAATAAGCATCTGTAATTCCATGAATGAAAATAAAGAACATGTAGCCTTTTACATCTATTTAAAAAGCTATTTGAAGAAGACTATAGGCTATAGGCCAAGACTGGCTTTAAATCTGCCTCTGTCTACCCCCTGTTTGCTGTGCTGTAATGAAATTCTAGACAATCATTTAGGAAGAGAGAAATTAATTTCTACCTTTTTTCTCCACATGTGCATAGAAAATGTGATACATGCCTGTTTAGATTCCACTGTGAATCTCTGATAGTAGTGACAACCTCCATAGACTCCTGTTAACACTCAATCACATTAGCTGTTTTTGGGAAAATAAGCATACTTGGCAAATTTCATGCTTGTAAAAAATTACTGTGTAGTTGCATTATGGGTCTAGTTACACTGGAGCAGTATGGTAGCAATATTACAACAAGAGAGAACACTGACACTCCAACTTTGAAAACTGCCACTGCCTGCTCCACCCAAAATTACATCACTCTGCTCCACTTCACACCTATGCTCTTGTCTACAGTCTTGTTACAACTGTTGACTGTTGCTTAAGCCTCCACATTCTTCCCTGTAACAGGACATTTTTGAGCGTAGCTAAGTATCACTTTTAGTTATTTAACTTTTGATAAGCAATAAAAAATGACAACTCAGCTTGCAATAGTAGTTAAATAGGTCAGGGCTGCCACAATCCACAAATCATAATCATTTAATGATTTAATTGTCTTATTTTGTTCAGTATCAGCAGCTTTTATGTTAAAACCCTAATGTGGCCAAACTGACTGACCATGGACAAAGCTCAAGTAGACAAACATTATTGATTGCTGCCATTTAAAGCTTTGAATGGGTCAATGGGTTGGCTTTGAAACTAAAGTAAAGCAATAACACCTTAAAGTAATTAAAGCATGTCTACTGTAGCAGTGCTGTTACTTCACTGGGGATTTTCAGTAGGCCTGCTCTTTCTGGTGCTGGTAGCATGTTTACAGAAAGCTGCAGGGGTCATTTGGCGTGTTTATGGAAGAGCACTCGCTGCACCTGCTCTTCTCATGTCCGTAGGGGGTCAAGGCTTGTTGTGACTCAGGAGATATCAAGACAGAGGCCAGCGTGAGTCAAACAAGCTAAAAAAGGAATGAGTGTGGCTCTGCTGAGAGAGAGAGAGAGAGAGAGAGAGAGAGAGAGAGAGAGAGAGAGAGAGAAGTGGGGGGGGCACACCTCCACCTAGCTAGCCGTGTAAAATAATGACCTCTGGTCTATTTGGATCTGGGCACAGTCTGTATTTGTTTTTCCCCCAAAATAGAAATAACAAGTGACTGCAGAACACAGGTTCACTGGGTTTGCTTGACATTTCACCTTATGAAAAACAACATTTCAGCTCCAACTGAGTGTCCAAAAAAACTTGAGTCAATACTTCCTCATAAATATGTCATTTCTTTATAAATAAAATCTTGCATAATATATCATCATTTCTTTTAAGCAGTGGCGGACCGTGCATTTCACACCTAGGCCTTCAGTAATGCTCCCTTTGATTCAATCTACCCCTCAAAAACTAATTTATGGTTATAAAAAACATTTAATATACAGAAATACAGTATAAAGAGCCATTGCATCAAGACAAATAACTCCTGTAGCCTTAATAAATGCCTCTATTGAATAAACAAACCAGGAGTTAACAAGTCTTCTACTACAGCTACAGCTGCGACACACATAAAAAACATCAATAATAACCTCATAAACTTACAATATTATTTAGGAAAATAGCACCATTTTACTCACCAAAAAAATCAGATTATTTGTAAAAAAAAAATACATCCTCCTCTTTTTCATCAAAAACAGTGCAATTACTCTGTCATATAGATTATCTGTACACTTCAGTTCCATCAAGAAGTCCTTTCCTATTAACATCGAAGCTAATGCTTACTAGATTGACTATCCAGTCAACGGGCCTGAAAATGATGATGTTGCCAGACGTCTGCTAGAGGGCCTGGTGACACCAATTCAAAATTTGATTGGTTGAAGCAATAGTTTCATTGACACTTATTTTGTGGGGAGGTGCTGCAGAATGGATTGTGAAGACCTCGGCAGACTTCTTTGACTTTGACCCTGCCTGGCAACAAACGATGGCTGAAATGTGATTGGTTAAATGCTTTAATATGAAAATATATATCTGGAAACAGCACAACCATTGGAAAAGCTATAAAAGGAAGCGAACAGACCATTTGGAATTATTTAATAAGTATTCATAGACAAAATATAATTAACATTTTGTGATTAAGATATTTCTTAGGCCAGCAGAGAAGACCTTGCAGGACCTGATGGCCCACCACTGCATTTAAGATTTCCCAACACTGCATTTTGTTTTTGTTGTTTTTTTTTTTTCTGATCCTGGAAAGTCCACACACATCTGACATTCAGATGACCCTAAAGGTCTTCAATACCAGGATCAGCTGTATTAGATGAAGGTTGGAGGATGGTAGATTGCCAGGATTGGGCACCCCTATCAAAAGCCTATTAATTGTAATGGAGAGGGAATACATGAAAGAGAACATTTAAATAGAAACTGTCTTGGGAGGTTGAACAAGGCCTAAAATAAATATGGCAGTGAGCCCCTGCAGAACCCATATACATCAGATGTGAACTCTCAGGGATTTGTAATCATCTTCTCTTGAGCAGAATGTTGTGGGGATTAAGTGGTCTCGACAAAGACTTCTGTTTACTGGCAGAATGGGACAGCTCTGCTGCCACTGTAGCGCTCTCTGATCCCAGCAGATCACAGGGCTGGAGCCGACACAAGCTTAATCTGTAAACATGAATGGCAAACAAATGCTGCTTTTGTGTGAGTACATCACACGTTGCCAAAAGCAGAGAGGCTGTGAACATGGACTAGACCTTCTCTAGTATATTTCAAAAACATGTAATTCATTTACCTCTCAAAACTAATGAAGAAACTTCTACAAACACCAACAGAGCAGTCAAGCTTTTCTCAACCCTTCCAACTCTTCCTAATTCATCACCTCAAATTGTTTTCCTACAAGAACAAGCCTTTAACATGCATAGAACTTATTTTTTAACTTTGAAATTTCTCATCTCATTTGCAAACACATCAAAGTGTCGACTGATAGGCTTTTAGAAAAACAATTTGGTTTCCTTACGTTTTATGTTGATAATAAAGCTCAACTGATTTTCTGCATAATTCATTTATTGGGATGTAAACAGTGACCGTACCTTCCCAATATTTTGACACTTACTAAGCTGGATTCCTTTACACGGATGGTGGTGTAACTGTCTTTTGACCTTTTTAATGTTGATAATGGAAAATATTTTTTTCATTTTGAACTCATTGCCATTAAAAGGATGAAAGCTATTAACATTACTGTAAGCATTTCATGTAAGAAATTATGTAAAATAGCTTTTAAGGCATTAAATGCTTTTTACATCTATCATTGAGTCCTATTATCAAAACAATGAACAATTTTACTCTAAAAAGTTTCTGTAGACTAGTTAGAAAATATGCAATGTCATATTTCTGAGATGTTGTTAGAAGTCGATATGTTGAACGGGTTGACACAGTAATTTATAATCAAAATTTTCCTCTAGAACAGTATAGCCAGGTTGATATTTGGATCAAATAATGAAGTTATTCTTTCTATTGCATGTAAATTTAACTGTCAACATCCCCAAACCACAATCTGAAGGTTAATGTTAGATAGTTAATGGCTAACCTTTAATGTTTACAGATATTGAACATCCCGTAAACTACGGAAGAATATGATTTGGTCCATGTTTTTATCGAAGGGGGAGAAATGTGATTGAACTGAGACAGCGCAATATGTATGAATGAAAACACGGATGTAATTTTGGGGTCCTCTGCACTTTTTCAAAAGGCAGTTTTTGTCCACTACAGTTTTTACCATTCAAAAACAGTGTTACGCTATATTAAATGGAGTCGAGTCAAGCACTAGAACCCAGCGGAAAACAGGCCACTCAATCTGAAGTCTGTTTCCTTTTAGACCACCCACAAGCTCACTGATTGGCTCAGCCATTTGTTGCTAACATGTGATTGGCCGGCCCTGCTGTCACTCCATCTGGTTCACTGCCAAATGTCAAGAGCACACTTTTTAAATAGAGCACAATTCACACAGCACTCACTAATTTTCTTTCTTCTGTTTAGTGGAGAACATGTTTCCCACACACTTGTGATTCTTATTATGATGTTGTGCTCGGAATTCATAAACAATCTGCCAATCAGAAAGCAGTAACGGATTTTATAAGTCTATGTATATAATACATATATATCATTCTATGTGTAATTTTATGTAAATGAGGTCTATTGACCACACATTCCAAAAATAAATGTAAAACTGTTGGTAATGAGTTGCATTGACGTGAAGAAATTTTATGCTACATGTTTTTAACAGTTTAATCATATTTAATAATGTATTAATATTGTATTAATGATTAATATCAATGTTATTTTATTATTACTAATAACAATTAATAGTTATTAGTACATTATTAATAGTAACTAGTAATGATTCATAAAATTTTAATAAATATGTTAAGTAATGTATTAATATTGACTAATGATAAATTTTTAAAATATATTTGTTCCAGACCACCCGTCACCCCCAAATCAAGCCAGCTGTCCCTCCTACCTCTTAAATCAAAATTTCCTTTTGACAGTCCCTTCCCTGTCAAACTATTATGTAATTCCCTATCCCTATTATGTAAGGTTAAGACCTTTGTTAAGATAAAAAATATATATCTTTTTAAAAAATTGAGGGAAGACCCCCCCCAGGCCCATGGGTGTTCCTTATTTCAGGATATGAAAGGTGACAACCCTACCCGCCTCCATTCACTTATCAACACACATTTTTTTGTATTTGCTGATCACAGGATAGCAAATATGTAAGGATTATTTGCTCTTTAAATTAGAAAAATGATTGACTGGATGGGCCTGACTGATTATGTGAAACTCTTTTAAGCATTAAGATAAAGGAATTACAACTTGTAATAGCTAGGCTAACAGTGACTGTGCACTTTAAAACATAACGCATACTTGAACCCCATCTTTTGTAGCTGAAGTTAGGTCAAGCCACCCAATTGACCTGCTGTTCTCACCTCTGCTACCCAGACTATCCTGGGACTCAATGCAAGTCCAGGAACCCAAGCCTGGGAACACCAGTGACTGGATTCCTGGGTGCCCTTTTCATCCCCTTCATTAGCTATGGAAGTACACTGACTGGGTAAAGGAAAAATGGCAACTGGCCTTTGCGTGTCAATAGTTACAAGCATGCAGCTGTCTTCGTCACTGAGGCTGTTTGCCTAGTGTATTGCCATAGCCACAGTAAGGAGTGGGAGTCTGGCATTCAGTACCAGAAAACTTTAGCAGGCATCAACTGGGGAAACTAACCTACTGATGAAACTTCTACTATTATGTTTAATTTGAAACCCAGACATCCTCAGGAAAAAAGCTCCAACTCAAGTCATGCTCAGTTGTCTGATTAGTGTCTGATCTTCCTAGATGTGATGGGCTTTTTCATGTCCTCTGATGCCAAACTTCCTGCTCAGTTTGTCCTTCTGCAATTTTGACAAGGTACCTGCCTAGTCGAGCTGTTCTTGTAAAGGTATATTGTTTTACTGAGATGCCTTGTACGGATGCTGCTCTCAATTGAAACATTGCAAAGATGGTTATGTCATTACAATGACAAAGCAAAGGACTTGTTCTATAAAAGGGTACAGAACATGAGATGTCACAACTGTAAGATAAAACAGAAATGGAAAACTCTTATCCAGTGACAAAGATTGAGAACATCCATCTACCGTGCAGAGGAAGCAACGTCAGAAGCCATACAGTGTGCAAGAAATACAAATACACCTTCAACACAAAGCAAAATAAATTTTGAGGTAACCATGCTTTTCCAAAGTAAGCAAGTTAGTAAGTTCTTAAAAAGTATAACAAAAAGGATGGCTCACACTACATCTTATAGTTTTAAATCAGCATTTCCCAGGCTGAGATGGAACAAGGCTAACAAACTACATTAGTGCTGTATTTCACACTAAAACTCTATTTTAACTTAAAAAAAAATATTTAAATAATAATTATAAGAATAAAAAGAATAAATAATTTCCTGGGGGGCACGGTGGCTTAGTGGTTAGCACGTTCGCCTCTCAGCGCTGGGGTCTTGGGTTCGATTCCCCATCTGAGCGGAGTTTCCATGTTCTCCCCGTGTCTGCGTGGGTTTCCTCCGGGGTCTCCGGTTTTCTCCCACAGTCCAAAAACATGGAGGTTAGGTGAATTGGGTACTCTAAAAATTGTCCGTAGGTGTGTGTGTGTGTGTGTGTCACCTAGCGATGGACTGGCGCCCTGTCCTGGGCTTAGTTGAATAGTGTAATGCCCTGCCCTGCGCCCAGTGAGGGGGTAGGGGACTAACCGCGACCCTGATAAGGATTAAGCGGGTGTGATAATGAATGAATGAATAATTTCCTTGTACAAAAACAGGAATAGCCCATTGAGTTAATTCATTAGTTTTAAAAGTGCTGTTTAGAAAGTCTGGATAAATTGGTAGTTTATTTTGTATGCATGTATACAGCTCGTAGTAACTGCATTGTTTAATAATGCTGTCAACTGCCCTATTTATGGCCCTAAACTTGCCCCAAACTTCTGTAATGAGAGAGTCCTGGACCACTTAAAATTGACGTATAATCTAGGACAGAGCAATTTATCACTCCTGCCATGTTCCCTGTGGGCACTAAGGATGTTTTCACTGAAATGTTTTCAAGGAAATATCTATTAACTTGTGATTCGGTCTTCAAATATTGAGCTTTTTGTATCTTTATTGCTTCCTTTGGAATATACCTTCATGAAATTAGCGTCTATATCTTCCCTTAAACAAGCTGCTACCATATATTAAAAAAGATGCCTGACTAATGCCTGAAGGTTTTAAATTTTGTTTTTTAGCCATTACAAATGACTTTATATGTTTTCTGGAGCCTTTGTCTTTTACATAACCTAGCACTGCATTCCCCAAGCACATGTTCTTCAGCTTTACAACAAAATATCTAGAACGGGGTGTCCAGACCCAGTCCTAGAGGGCTGGATTCCTGCACAGTTTGGTGATCTCCCTGATCAAACACATCTGATTCAGCTCACAGGTAATGAGCAGGTTTAACTGTAGTGTCAGAGCAGGGCGATCACCAAACTGTAGGAATCCGGCCCTCCAGGACTGAAGTTGGACATGTCTGATCTAGAATGTCTGGCCACAGCTATGTCTTTAGGATTAGCCTGTGAGAGGAAACAGCTGAAGCCTGTGTGGCGTCAGCAGTGGCTAATCAACAGCTAGCACTGCCTGCTAATCCCACCCTCCTTTATGCCTGAACTAGGGGTCAGCTCAGCACAAAGGCCTTGACCCACAGGAGTCAATGGCATAAGGGGCCACGAGGGGAGTGAAAAGTGCTGGGTCAAAGCTGAGTCATCAGAGCCTGAGCCTAAAACCACCTGGCAGATCTGACAGTGCTATTGTGAACTTGGCAGCTACATTGCTAGCTGGTTGCTGACTAGTTCATGTACTGAATCAGCTCTGTATCATTGCCATTGACATGTTACACTGCTTCCTGCAATTTTTTATTTATACAGTTCTTAAACTGTTGAAACATTAAATCACAAGCAACCTTTTTACAAATTAGCACATTTTAGCATGTTAAGTTAGCTAGATAAGTGCAAAGAAAAAGTTCTCCAAACCAGTGAAACTTTCACTGATATTTCCACTGCCTGCATCTTATTTTAAGCATTTTCAATGACAGACTTAAATCAATTTGTTAAAAATAAACAAATGCAGAAATTGACTGGGGGTGTATGATGTATTACATGTTCAAATAATTTTTTTTTGGTGCTTGAACACAAATTTTATTATTATTAATTATTAATAAATATTGACAAATTATAATTTATATTTGATTAATAATTACTAGTTACTATTAATAATATACTAATAATAACTATTTAATGTTATCATGAATAATAAAGTATTAAAAATTCATATTAATCATTCATAAATTATTAATACATTATTACATATTATTTATAAATAATATACTGTTAAAAGCATGTACCATAAAATTATCACCCAATTCTTTTCAGTCAACTTCACTTCAGCTCATTATCACCAGAGTTACACTTATTTTTGGACTGTATGGTCAATAGATCTTATTTTCACAGAATTATACCTCAATTTTGAGTAAAAATAAGCAGAAATTCTGAATTATTTTGAAAATAGTTACACTTAGAGGCATATAAATAGATGGCTTATCACAGACTGGTAGACGCACGCACACAGACACACACTAAAATGTAAATATTAATGGATTTTAATATGAAACCGCTGATATTAAAATAGCTAAGCTGATCTGACACAGGCAGAACAAACACTCAACACATTAACAACTTACAGGTGAAAACGGACTGCCGGCCAAATTGCAGTCCAGACTCCATTTGAGGGAGTGACAGCGGCGACGGCCAATCACACGTTAGTAAAAAACGGCAGAGCCAATCGATGAGCTTGTGGCAGCCTAAAGGGAAACCGGCTTGTATTTCAGCTGGGTCTCCATTTAATATAGTGCAACATCTCACTCAAGAGAACTAAACGGAATAGGGGGAAGCAAGACTAGTTTGTGAACGAAATGCTTCTCGAGTACAACAAAATCCCGGACATTTGTGAAATTCCGCACAGACATGTTTTTTAAGTCTCAAAAAGAGGACATGTCCTGGTAAAAGAGGACGTCTCATCACCCTAAGTAACAGTCTCTAAGCTTCTGAGGTTCTACACTAGATGTTGTAACATGTCACAAACACATTTCGGTGGTCATCCCAGTGGTATTGAATGGAGTTCAGTCACTCCAAAGAATGCAGTTATACTGCTCCACAACCCAGTTTTTGAGGCCTCTAGCTGATATATGGCACTGGACATGTTGACCTGGTTGCTCCGAGCATCCCATTCTATTGGTAATGCGGTGCTAATGATGGGTGTACCTTAAAGTCAACTTGAATTCAATTTTTTTTTTCTTGTTACTTAATTTTTGTTCATATTAAGCATGATTCATCATATGTCAGATGATACATGTTTTCAATATAGTGACTATCACCACACTCCTTCAAAATATCAAAAAATTAACCCAACATTATGTAATTGTATATTGGGCTTTGTAAGTGGAAACAAGCAGCCTGTAAAATCAATAACTTAACATCACATTGTTGGTCCTTAAGTACAGAGTGTGTAACCACTCAGGGGTGTGTACTGTCTCCATGGCTTTTATCTTTTTCTGCTAATGATCTCACAATCAATCTGTTGAAACTGTGAAATGCACAGAAGAAAACAACATAATTTGCCTTATCATAGGTAACGAGGCTAGTTATTGGTTAATTGATTGGTAACATGGTCTAATGACCTCAAGCTTAGTACATCAAAAACAGTAGAGATCATTGTGTATCACAGAATGTGAGAAGGACAGGTTTTGGGACAGTCAATGCCAGTTTTTTATTTTGTGTGATTCTTTGAAGTGTGGCTTTATCATCAAAAATGTCAACAAAGGTTACATTTTATAGACATTTGGAAAAAATACAAAATACATTCCAATGCTTGTTATCTATATTTCAGTACCAAACTGGATTATCTACTGGTTAACCTTTATCAGTCCATTATTGAGGGCTTCCTCACATCATCTAGTTTGATATTGAAATATGGATAACAAGCCTTGCAAGGTGTAGTCAGTAAAGCTTCAAAGATCATTGGAATATAACTTCCTTCCAACTGTGTTTACACTCTTAAGCGAGCAAAGACAATAATCACAAATTCTTTTAATCCTGTTTACCATATTCTCCAACCAGCTCCTTCTGGGAGGTACTATAGAGCTCTGCAAATGAAGACACCCTGTTTTAACTACAGGTTACTAAACTTTTATGAGTAAATTATAGTATATCAATACAGTCGGTCTTCCAGAATTAATGTACCCAGATTGTAATTCTACTGTATTGTAAACTGTTTAATGTGCATGTATTACTAGTGCAGCACATTTGTGTTCATGACTTAATTCAAAAAGGTAACCTGTCAAAAATTGTATGTTGATTATATTATGTCATATTTTAATGATACTATTTGAATAATAATTTACTCAAACTTGAAATGATATAATTGTATAATGTGAGATTCTGGATTTATGATTTTTTGAGCTATAAACCATATTAATCAACAGCAAAACGAAAAAGGCTTTGAATGTGTAATTAATCATTTTGAATGAAATTATTTTGTATATAGTGTATTTATGTGTATAGTAGTACAACAGAGTTGAATTATTTCCTGTTTCACCAGGTACAATTACCACTGATACATTGTGTGTCAATCCACCTCTACAAATCTTCTGACATTTGACTGTGTGAAAAAGTAATATTAACCAATTTTATTAGGTTTCATCACCTCAGCTTACCACTGAGCAGAAAAACTCATCATGGCATCCTCCTATCATCATCCTGTCAAAAGTTAGAATCTGCATTAGACCAGCAGTAACCTGAGAAATGTGATATTCCTGAGAAAAAGGAAATAAAGTTGATGTTTTGGTAAGAACAGCCGTGTCACATTCAATTACAGCTCAAACACTCTTGCATACTTGCTTTGGAGAAGCGACCAGAGACCTTGCTCAGCACAGCTTGGCTCTGATGTGTGATTGTATTCCTGATGTTAAATGGATCTCTTGAGCTTTCAGTACTTTCTGTGCTAAGCTTTCCTCACTCAGATCAATAAACACAGCTGATGTAAGTCAGTAGATTTTCTAAATAAAACTTCTAAATACAGCACTGATGATCTGCTACTGCTTGAGCATCTTATATGCAGGTATTAATAAATAAAACAGCAATGTGAACATTTAACTTCAGCACAGTATGAAAACCACAGCTCAGAATAGGCTTTTACAAGAATGACTAACATTAACATTTTAAGTGATAGTAAGTAATATTATTAGCCTGTGACTGTGGCTTGTTTTGTATGGATAGTAGACTGTGGTTCACAACATGACAATGGTGGTTGTATGTGCAGATTTTTAACCCCTTACTGCAAATAATTTACAACAGCTCCTAGGGCTACTACTGACCTCTGACCAAAAAGTGCCCCAATGAGATGAGGTCAGGGGTTGAACACAATTAAATTATGCTGCCGCCTTTGTGTCCAACACCTTAGAGCAGTCTCTGACTTCCAAAGACTGAAAACAAAAAGGCATAAATTCTAACAATGTCTGAACTGAATTCTTCTTTCTCTGGATAAGATCGTCTTCCAAATGACGTAAACGTTAAGCATAATTATTTACCATCTAATTTCCTAGTTAAGTTTCCTTTTGTATTGTAAAGAACTGTATTTAAATACTCTTACTTTCATTAGAGTCATTTTGAAAATGCTTTCCTGTATTTGGGTAGTTCGTGAACAAACATATCTCTTGACAAAGTGTTTCTTGGAACTTTTCCAGTAGACTTGTGGAGTGTTGCAGTTCTGTGATTTGCCTGCAGGGGCGCTGCCACTCTTATCAACATACACTGGTGCACTGCACTGAACTGTATTTGCACGCATTACATACATGTAGACTTTGAGTTTGGTATTGGTAATAAATACTATGTGCCACTCCTGACAAGATAAAGGAGTTGGGCTATTGATCAACTCTGTGTCTCTTTTTGATCAATAAATTTGGTGTATATACAATAACTAGGAATGCACCAAAAACATTTTTGGCCAAAACCAATCACGGTTTTAATTTATTATAAATTTAATAACGAAACTATTTCTCAGAATAAGTCTTGTAGTTAGTCAGGAATGAATGTGTATATTTTAATACTTTGTTTGGACATCATTAAGTTTAATAGCATTTCATTTTAATTTATTAAAGTTTAATTGATATTCCTTTTATATTGTATATAAAACAAATGTTCAAAGATATTAATATATGAATATGTATAAAGATGCATGTATGTTACATTTTTACTAATAATTATTGAATAAACATGAAACAAAATGATGAAAAAATGTAAAATGAATGATGTAAGTCACATGGATGTTTTGTGTGTTTAATGTGCGTCATTGGCTACAGACACTGAAACGCTTCACATTTCTTCTGGTAATATGGAGACGGCAGTCACTGCAGCCACAGAGCTAAGCAGCTAACACAAAGCTAAGCGGCTGTGTTCTGGCTTCGTCATAAGTGTAGTTTAGTAAAGGTTGTGCTGGTAGTTTATCTTCTTCTTTTTCACCACCAAACTGCTGGTGAATTTTTGTTTTGTTAATTGCTGAGGAAAAGCATGATTCTGAATGTCCAAAAGGGTAACAGTGTCATTAAAAACTTCATTGTTCAATATTAATTATTCAGTCTCATCACTTATAATAATTTGGTTGCTGAATAGTCAGTGCACCCCTAATTATAATTCAGAATTTTGACTAAATTGCTTTATAAATGCAACATGACAAGTGTTTTAATGCTTGCAAAAAGTTTATTTAGCTCTGAGGAAGAACTAAAACCATTCTGAACATAAAACTGCAGATTAACAGTATGTAGTGTTGAATAATGATCACCGAAGTAAGGAACACAAATGAACAAACAAACAGAAGATAAACCAAGACGTGACCAAATGAGTCCAAACATATTGCACATAGTTTCTAAAAAAAACAAAACCTCACCCAACTTTCCACACATTTCAGTCCTCACAAAGAGTTAAGAGTTTAGCTTTAACACTGGACTACATGGATGGCCAAGAAATGGAATTGACCAACCACAGGTAAAAGCATTTAGCATTTATTTTTCTTTAAGCTTATCATTTTACCCAAGGGCCAAATCACTTGCTGGTTGTGATTTTGCCAGGTGTGGATTACCAAAACACAAACAAACAAAAACACATACTAACAGACATCAACTAGAAGTGGGTTCTGTCTCCAAATAGTTAACTCTATTCAGTTCATTAACAACCCAGTTCTCTGAAGGTGTGCTAAACCATTGTTCCCAAAATAAAAGAGAGGTGAGAGAAATACAACTGCATCCGATCATCTGACCAGAAATCAAACCTTAAATGCCCGTATTAAAAATCTAAAACTAGTCATTGCAAACTGGGGATTTAAGCCAAAGCTAATTTGACTGGCTTGTCTGGGGATCAGTGCAAGCTTACAAGGACTATGTGGTTTTCCCTTTTTGTCCTTTATGATAACATAAATACACATTGGAGACGACAGACAGAAGTCATTATGAATGAGAGTGATGAACCATGCACACGTCAGTTCTTCAAGGCCACTATGATAAGACCACTTTAATTAGTCTTTTATGTTTGAAGCTGTAGTCAAAAAAACCTGCTGAAGACTACACTCCCTCATTCAAATCACAAACAACACATACACGCACACATCGGCTACTTGACAGTGATCATCCATACCATCATGTCCAAGGTTCTGAGTGATGCATCAAATGCTACTTCAGGTAGCATCATTGGGAAACATTGGGCTGAATTGACAAACTTCCTCCAGGCCTCAACAAGACATGATCCAACTTCTCATTTTAAAAAAGGCGCTTTATGATTAAGGCTGCATGGAAATTGAGCTTAAACTAGCTTGGGTGTTGAATGAGTTTTAAAAACTAATGTACAACTCAGTTCAACTTAGGACGCCTTTTGGTGGCCACCAGGGCATGGAGTGAGCCACGACTTAGCTGCGTCTTCTGTCTTTTCAGTCTTTTCTGCCTTCTTTAGCTGCTTTACCATTTCTTTCATTTTTCTGATTCATATCTCCCATCACAGGCCTGGAGGAACGTTAGAGCGAATGAAGTCTGCAAGAGCAACAGGACAAAAAGGGAATGTCTATGGTCTTAGAAAGCTGCCTTGCATCTCCATGTAAGTCCTCCACGTTTTCTGTTCATGTAATCTATTTCTCTCACCTACATCCTTTCACACTTTCAAACAGTGCAATTGAAACATAAGCATTTTCATAGTTTCCAACCATTTGGCAAGTGAGAAGTTCTCCTGAGACTGAGTGCTTTTTTTAGGCAGTACTGTATTGAAGCCTGCACTGCGTTACACTACAAATAGAAAGGCAACAAACTGTACAGGCCATTCGTGGGCAGCCTATTTGGGTCCCACCCTGTTTTATCTTTCCATCCTGCCTACACATGCAAGTGGCAAGCGCTCGTCTTCTGCTTCTCCACCACAAAACATGCGCTACAACATAAACACCAAGCAAACTAAGATTGGCTTAAAGGCATTCTATGTTTAAAACTTATAGATGATGTCCAAGTGAACAGGAGGGAAAAAAAAGAAGAGTCACACTTATTTTGAGTCATACAGGCAACAATGTGCCTTCAGATGATGTGTGCCACCAGGCAGTTTATCATTTGCATGTCCTTAAGAGGAAATGCAACTGAGAAAAACAGAACCAAGAACAGCCGACACTAGATCAGAGCACGATTTAAGTTCTTATCAGTCCGTTTTTGTATTTCTGAATCTCGTTGTTCGTAGTTGTGCAGATGAAGCCAGACTAAGTTGTAAGCCCGCAATCACTTAGTCATATTATAGCAAGACACCGAAAAAGAAAACAATTAGTGATTTGAAAACTGAGCCATATTACTCAAGCAAAAAAACAAACCAACAAAAACACAAGATGTGCAAAAATCCACAAGTGAGGCAGGAGGATGCTAGTCTTCTCTCCGTTGTACTGTACTTGGTGGTTATAGTGTTTCCTCTGTGTTTTTTCTTCTCAAGTCTCTAAATAGCTCCACGCTACAGAACCATTGTTTTGTGTCACAGTCACAAAAAGAAGCGTGAGGACAGTGAAAAACTAGGCTGATGAAAGTCCTGGTGGCTCAGTCCGACCAGGTACATCTGTCCACAGGGTTCGACACAGATGAGCATTGTGACCACATGTCCCCGGGGCAGGCAGGACGTGATGCGGTGGCATCTTCCAGCACTTTCCTTTTTCTCCTGCACTTGTTTGTTTTCTCCCAACGTCGACAGCGGCACACACGTGCTTGTTGTCGCCGGGAAAAAAACAAAAAGACGAGAGTTTGGAGGGCCCGACTGCTCTGGGCTGATGCTAGGAGTCGCTCAACGTGACGGGCAAGTGTCTGGCCTTCTCTCCTCTGTCCGTCTGGTTTGATCTGGATTTGGATCAATCTAATAGAGGACAACACAGAGTTACAATCCTGTGCTTAAAAACTGCAGTTATTATTTCTCATTATTAATGACAGACATTTTTATGGTGTGAATTTGATTTTTGTCATTGTTTTACATCAAATATTTAAAGTCTAAGGAACAGACAGGTTATTTGGTGCTTGGAAGGAAATGTAATTCACTTGCAGTTAAAGTAGTTACATTTAAATAGTGTAGCAAAATTCTAATAACAATTTCAGGCTCTTAATGATTAAGTGACCAGCATAAAATGTACATATTCGTTACAATAACCTACCATGTTAAAATCTTAAATGACCATTTAAGCTCTAGCCAGCTTATTTCACTAAAAAAGTGTCCGTTAAAAGCCATCTCTAACTGTATCCACTAGGAATATGCCAATATAAAAACGACCAGAATAACTACTTAACATTTAATCACAGTTTACAACATTATCACAATCTTCAGTTTTAAAGTAAAATGTAAAGTTACATATTTCAAGCCTTTTAACGGGATACTGTTTGAACAGTAATTTATTCAAACTCAAAATTAAATATTCTAATGATCCAATATTCTGATTTTCATGAGCTTTAAGTCAAACTGATCAACAGGGAAATGACTGAAATATCACTTTACAAATAATGGACAAAACTTGATTGTTTTGAATTTAATTATGAATTTTTCCA
Organism: Crenuchus spilurus; assembly: GCA_036984385.1. NCBI lineage: Eukaryota > Metazoa > Chordata > Actinopteri > Characiformes > Crenuchidae > Crenuchus > Crenuchus spilurus. The sequence goes on from BRDA01090191.1 coordinate 37,680, forward strand.
AAATATTATATTTTTGAATTCCAAGTCTTAAAAAAAAAACTTCCACTATAGTACTTATTCACAGTAATGAATAGCGTCACATGTCCAGTATTGACATGTAATGGATTATTAATATCTACCTCAGAGTATGGAGGAGGAGGCAGGTAGCGGAACTCTTGGATGTATGCAAACAGCGGCCCATCCAAGTCCTCACGGCCTGAGGACACCTCCAGGCAGCTTTGTCTCTGTTCCTCTGTGACCACCTCTGCATAAGCTGGGGGAGCTGAGGGAACAGCACACAGGACATCGTGTTACAACTGTTGCTATGCTGACCAGCTGAAGCTTGCATGAGCCACTTATTTCCCACCTCTTCCTTTGGTAGTGTTAAAAGGCTGTTTGGCAAAACAAATCTCTTCATAATTTCAATCACGTATAACAGTGAGTATCCCAAGGAAAGGCTGTGTAATGCATAGAATGTGTGTAATGCATAGAAGCCGTGAAGATATAAGTAATCATCTATTGAGTTGAAAACGGTAACATCATAACTCTTTACAACCACACTGGCTGTTTCAGACAGTCAAGCTGCTCCAGCTCACCTTCAGGTCTCTCTGGGAGAGTCATGCCCAGCCAGCTCATGGTCATGCTGCACTGGCTGCTGACGGAGGATGTCCGGCTGCCAAAAGGATGTAGAGGGATGGTGCCAATCACCAGAGGCAGGTTGAGGGACAGATTCATAGCTCCTGGAATGTCTACATAGACCTATGGAAAACAAAACGTAGCAGTCAGTAATGTCTTCTTATTCTCACATGATGAAGACTGGCATCTGATTACTTCAAAAAATGTGACACTGTTTGACATGCCAGGTATGTTCCCACAGCTCTAGAGCAATTACAGTACAAGCTGGAATGCTGCTAAATAATCGCTCTGATATGAAGGCTGGTTTTAGGAAGCCTTCCACAAGCACAGGTTAGTCAGATTGGTTCACCAGGTTAAGAGGTCATTAACATGGAGTGGCCTGAATGTCAACTGATGGTTTAAGATGATCCTCTTATTGGCAGGTTAACCTCACTGTCTATAACAGGTTTTGTGGAGTAGGATTAGGACCACTAAAAATTAACAACAAATGATTACCATCACTTAAAAAAGTAACAACATTGTGCCTAAAGTTGACTCACCATGAGTGAGTACTCCACACGAATGATGCTGCAATCCAGGATGGATGGAGATACAGGCGGGATCTTTAGCATTTTCCCATTCCATGTCTCCGTCTTTCCAGAAGACAACGACTCCCCTCTGAGGTTGGCCACCAGTTGCTTGATCTCCTTCATCTTCCCTTTGGCGAAAAAGGTCTGCGTTTGGTAGATGGCAGCCTTTGGCACAACCATTCGTGAGGAGCAGTTCTCAATCTCAGCAAAGATCTGAATGGATTCTCCTGAAAGAACGGAAACAAGGATCAGACTGGAGTCTCAATTCCAAGATCAAGTAACAAACACCTTGTGTTTAGGCTTCAGAGAATGTCAACCTGGAATGATGGTGAAATATAAGTTACCTGGAGTGTAACCCTTCCTTTCAATTTTGGCACTTAGGGATATTGGACCTGAGGTGCAGAACCAGCAGCAAAGTGTCTTGTCTTTCGTGCCTGCCTGGGGAGACTGCAGAAACGAGAGACCATTTTAATACCGGAGTATCATTCCTGCTGGGCCTTTATGTGGGTTTAAGCTTTAGCTACTCACAACTGCAACCACATATCTTATTCTCACAGTCTTGGTAGTTAATAAATATACTGTATATTTATGTATAATAATAAGACTTAAGACTAGAAGAAAGCCTAAGAATTCAACTACTATTTACAAAAATGACATATTTCAGGATTTCAAAGTAGTAAATGAAGATATATGATGGTAGAGATTTAACCATAAAGGGTTAAATTCAGGTCTCCATCAGGTAGAGACTCACCAGCAGGAGGGGAGTGTTGATGTCAATGTGTTCAAAGACGGTGAACTCCTTCTTGGTCTTCATGGGCAGAAGCCATGGCCTGTGTAGCTCTGCCTTCACCCAATAGCGCACACTACCATGCTTCCCTTCAAAGGAGGTAGCCAAAGGTCTACATGTAAAAGAAGATGAGATGGCATCAACAAATCTGAAGTCATTATAAACAAACAGGCTCTGTTTAAGGCTGCTTTAAAGGAAATTATTCAAATCGTCTGGGCCAGGCTAGATCACTTTCATGTTAGGATGTGACACCTGAAGAAGGTACTCACGTTTGTGGAAGCTCAAAGCTAAATGCATACTCGTGTCTTCCTGAATGAATGGTGGTGAGACCTTCCTCCGAGTTGTCATCATCTGAAATAAAAGAAAATTATATTCAAAATACATGTATACCTTACACTAAAAACTAACAAAGTTCTCATTTCATATTTGACATAAACAGTGATCAGATTAAAAAAAGTAATGACACGTTTGTGATTCATTTATAAGCCAGAAGCCCATTTGGTTCTCTATGTTCATTCATACTTTGTTTTTGTTTTGCAATTATATATAATATATGTGTAAGCATAACAAGCTTCTTAATTCATTTAATTACCAGAACGTTTATATATATATATATATATATATAAAATAAAACAAGAAAACAGGTGACCTGATGGTATATGTTGTAAATTGGCTATATAAAAATAATAAAATATTATTATATAAAAATAATGAACATATTTAATTTACATGTATTTTTATTGATAAATATATTTATATATTTAATATATTAATTTTGAATATTATTATCTACAGTTTTGTGTTATGTATGTAGTTTTATGCTAAATTGTTATAAACATTAGACCAAAAAACCCCAGTGTTTCACTGTAACGTATAGGTTTATGTTAATTTTGATAAATTAAGGCTTAAATGTTACAGATATATCGTTTAATATTCGTTCCATGACTCTAGCAGGTTTCCTTTCCGCCAGCTCAGCATTTAGCCAACACTCTCTCTTTCTCTCAGTCTCCCTCTCTCACTGCTTGGTGGTAAACAGGCGCTGAGCTGTCAATCACAGGCAGACTCTAGCAGGAGGAGACCGGCCTAAACCAGCTCGCGCCGCCTCGCTCATTACGCATTCACTGCAGCTCGCGCTCTCTCAGAGCCAAGCCCCTACCGGCGTGTGCGCGTGTACTGCGGCGTGGAACCTGTGAGTACAGCCCCCAACCCTTCAGTCCCAGCCCAAATCCCAATTGAGAATAAACAAGACCAGACCAAAAAAAAAGACAGGAAACCGACATACTCTGACTGCCACCTTTATTGTTATTACTACACAGGTTACAGACTATGCAAAGCTTAAGAAATGACAGCAATGTTGAAAGAGAAACAAATTACAGAATAAAATCAATGCAAAAAGAGATTAATTAAATTTGACACATGCAAGTTATCATGCATTGCTCCCAAATTTCCCCAGTTATAAAACAAGAGTTCGTTTTGATGTGCTCATCTTAATATCTCCATTACAGCGACTGTTTTGACACCGTATGAATTCATACAAGTCCAGTTTTTCCTTTTTTCTGCACAGCTGCAACTAACTTACTGTGCCAATATGGAGCTCTGCAAAAAACAACTTCAATGCATGACAAATCCTGCATGCATTTGTTCAATAACGTAGGTAAAAATACTGCAAAGGCATCAAACACAAAAGTTGCAGGAGTCTTGCTCTGCATGAGCGTGAAGTCATTGAGGACACGTGCGAGTCTTAACCAATCAGAGCGCAGAGGAAACAGACGCCACATCAGAACAGGATTGAACCGCTTTTAACAAAGGGTGGAAACTACATACAAACGAGTCTAAAACAGCCTTTAAGTCTCTTAAATGTGAATGTAAGTGGGTCAGAACAACGCATTAGCGTTTCAGCTCGGACCAAAGTTCTCATTTGTGAAAGGAAATGGTTATTTGTTTGACATTTTAGGCTCCAAACAGGTGAGGAGCCTCACCAACCATTCATTCTGACAGGTCCGACTTAGTGACTGTATCTCCAACTATAACAGTTGTGTGTGTTTATATGGAACTAAATCAATAGTGCAGTACATTTATAAAAAGACTCTGTCTCTCTGCATCCATAGGTAAACCTGAGCATCACATAGTGACCAACACTGGACAATGAAACATCCATAACTAGTATAAAACTGTTTAATGTGTCCTCACCTCTTTCGTGGCCAATGAGGATGTCTCTGTGGTTCAGATACTCCACTTCTTCTGTGTAGTTTTGAGTGTAGGCAGTGTTGGATCCAGCATTGCGCGATTCCGTCCAGCGGACTTTGGCAAACCCCTTCGCGTGGATTTTAAGGGACTTGACTCGGATCTCTCCGGTCACCTCGATGATGACCCTTCCTGAGACACAGTCCCCACTGGAGAAGACGGGGACATTGCTGTCATTGAGACAGTCGTAGCTCACCACGAAGCTCTTTACCTTTCCTAGCACCATGGTGGCAAACTAAAGTGTATAAAAGAAAAGAAAAAAAGAAGTCTATGAAAATAATCTCGTAAGAAAAAAGTGAGCTGCAACACTGTGAAGTGTCATTGATGTGCCAGAGCTGAATAACAGCACACGATGCTGTTATCGCCGCTCCACACAGCCTCTGCTTTGGTCTGCTTCAGAAAGACGGTGCAGTGGACTCAGCCGGCGCACTTTAAGCGACGGCTTTTGGAGAAAAACAAGCTGCTGCGCATGCGCACACCCCGCCTTCTTATTGGGGGAGACTCAGAGCTGTACTGTGAGCCACATTACAGAAAGTTCAGAGAAAAACAGCTGAGCAATGACAGAGAGAGAGAGAGGGAGATGCATGCAGACATTCATTCACACTTAACGTTTCATTGCAGATAGATAGTATACTAAAGTTTGTTAGAAAATTAAGACTATTATGGTAAGTGACGAGCATTTTTATTTGCCACGTAGCAAGTGTGCTTGGTGCAGGTGTCGACACTGAAAAGTTGAACACTGAACACACTAGGCTGTGAGAATTTGTGCCCGGGAAGCAGTTAGGCCTTAGGTGCCTTGCTCAAGGGCACTTCAGTCAAGTCCTGTCTGGGGATCGAACCGGTGACCTTCTGGTCACAAGATCCTTACCACTAGGCCATGGCTGCCCATGTAAACAATAGACTGTATATGTTATATACACTATATACTCTACAGTGATTATTTATACAGTTATATATATATATTATTACACACACATGTATGTATGTATGTATGGTATGTATACTTACCAGTCAAAAGTTGTATTTTTTTCCAGGTTTTTTATTGAAAATGATTTAATTTACTCACCAGACATGGACTTAATTTGTGGTTTCTCTGTGAATCAGGGCTGTAAATTGCTCAATGGATCAAAGTAAAACTTTTCAATAATCAACTTTCTGCTAATAAATTGTTCATATTCAGATAATTTTGTATGACACTGATTTTGTCATTATAATTGACATTAAGCAGTTATCTGGCCCTTCTCTGATGTGTTCAGACTGATGTAGTTGAGACTTCTGTACATTTCATTTCATCATTTACAGTTTTTCAGCTGCAGCTGAACTGAAACAATGTGTCACCTTGTGGCAGGAACTGGTACTTTTTTAAGATCATAGACTCGCTGCCATGTGCTGCCACCTGTTGCTTGTGGAACAAATGGACAAGTTCTTTTTTTTTTAGACAATGCCGAGGATGATATTATTAAAAATAATTTAAAGATATACATGTTTTTATGAGAAAATAAGCCACGTCATTAAGGCAAAATGAAATAATATTAATAATAATAATAATAATTGTTAATTATGAACTTGTTATACAGTGCTGTTGTTTGCACTACCATGTACATTACTGTCTATATTACTTGTCCCTGTACAGTCGCTGTATACTATGTGTATTGTTTACTATATATTGTGTATTGTCTATAAATTATATTTATTTGTATGTAATTATATATATATATATATATAGAGAGAGAGAGAGAGAGAGAGAGAGAGAGATACAGAGAGAGATACATACAGTAGGTGTGTGTTTACGAGTGCATCTCAAGAAATTTGAATATCATTGAAAAGTTAATTTATTTCAGTAATTCAATTCAAAAAGTTAAACACATATAGATTTTATTTGTTTTTTTGGAACAAGTTGAAGATTTTGGTATACAGCCAATGAAATCCCAAAAGTCAGCATCTCAAAACATTAGAATATTGTATAAGATCAAGTCAAAACATGATTTTAATACATAAATGTTGTTCAACTAAAGTATGTACATTATATACACTCATTACTTGGTCGGGGCTCCTTTTACATGAATTACTGCATCAGTGCTGCGTGGCATGGAGGTGATCAGCTTGTGGCACTGTTGAGGTGGTATGGAAGTCCAGGTTGCTTTGATAGCGGCCTTCAGCTCGTCTGCATTGTTGGGTCTGGTGTCTCTCATCTTCCTCTTGACAGTAGCTCATAGATGCTCTGTGAGGTTTAGGTCAGGTGAGTTTACTGCCCAGCACAGTGATAAGGTTATTAAACCAGGTGCTGGTACTTTTGTCAGTGTGGGCAGGTGCCAAACCAAGCAGCTTGGATTGTGTGTCTCTCCTCTCTTCGTCCAGACTCTGGGACCTTGATTTCATAATGAATATATGTAATACTCACCTTTGAAGACTGATAAAGCACACCACTACCACCCTCTAGTGATCAGATTCAGGAACACCCACATTATACCAGGGGCGGACTGGCATACATTACTACCGGGGATTTCCCCGGTGGGCCGATTGGCCGCGCACTGCGGCCCCGGCCCATAGTCACGCTGCTGTTTAACGGTGCCTATTACCTCTCCCCCGCTCCAGTCAGACAAATCTGCTTAGCGCGCGGCCGCGGAATGAGCCTCCAAACACATGAACGAGCATGCCGGCCAGCTGATGCGGGCTGACGAGCTGCGTGAAGCTGACACCCCATCCACGTGAAATATTCCAGCAAATAGATTGGATGGTTAGTGCTCCGTTTGTGCTGGTTTGTGCCGTTAAAATTTTCGTTTGTGCTGCTTTGGTTTCTGAGTTATTAAAAATTAATTTTTAGGTCATCCAAAGGTCACCATCCCCCCATCATGCTCCAAAACAAACCGGAGTGGTCTACTTTTTTAGTGCTGCGTTTGTGCTGGTTTGTGCCGTTGAAATAAATGTTTGTGCTATTTTA
>BRDA01090192.1:0-26173 GCA_036984385.1 Crenuchus spilurus
GGGGTAGAGTTATTGTGGTTCTGTTTGTGTGGGTTAGAGTTAGTTTGGCTCTGTATGTGTGGGTTAGAGTTAGTCTGGTTCTGTATGTGTGGGTTCAAGTTATTGTGGTTCTGTTTGTGTGGGTTAGAGTTAGTTTGGCTCTGTATGTGTAGGTTTGAGTTATTGTGGTTCTGTTTGTGTGGGTTCGAGTTATTGTGGTTCTGTATGTGTGGGTTAGAGTTAGTCTGGTTCTGTATGTGTGGGTTATAATTAGATTGGTTCTGTATGTGTGGGGTAGAGTTATTGTGGTTCTGTTTGTGTGGGTTCGAGTTATTGTGTTTCTGTATGTGTGGGTTTTTGCGGTTTTTATGGAGGAAATGTTAACCATATTCAGATGTTCTGATCCACCTCTGCAGCTGTGAGAATTTTTCAGTTTTTAATGAGATTTTACCAAAAGACCAAACTTTTAGCACAACTATTGGAGAATATTGTTTTGCCATATTAGTGAGATATTAGAGCTTCTAAAAGCAATTTTGCTGCCTTGTTCTCTCCACATCGAGGCCTAAGGGAGTCATTCTTTTGTGCTGTGTCTTAATTTAGAAAAAAAAGCCTCTCTGATAAGCCAGGAAACAGTTTTCCTTCCTTTACTCAATGTGAGGTCTAATAAAGATAGAAAGACAGAGGAGGAGAGATGAGGACGACAGTGATGATGATGATGATGATGATGATGATAAAGAAGAGAATGATAATGATGATGATAACATAAAAAATAAAGATAAAGAACACATGAAGAAGATGAAGAAGATAATGATCATGATGATGAAGACAAATATGAACACAGTGATGATGATGATGATAAACAGAAGAAGAAGATGATGATGAAGAACAGAAGATGTTGATTATGATGATGAAGACAAACATGAAGACATGATGATGATGATGATGATGATGATGATGATGAAGATGAACAGAAGATGATGATGATAATGAATATAAAGAAGAAGAACAGAAGATGAAGATCATGATGATGAAGACAAAGATGAAGATGATGCTGATGATGATGATGAATATAAAGAAGAACAGAAGATGAAGAAGAAGATGCTGATGAGGATGAATATAAAGAAGAAGAACAAGAAGAAGAAGAAGAAGATGCTGCTGCTGATGATGATGAATATAAAGAAGAAGAACAGAATAAGAAGAAGAAGATGCAGATGGTGATGCTGATGATGATGATGATGATGAATATAAAGAAGAAGAACATAAGATGAAGAAGAAGATGAAGATGGTGATGCTGATGATGCTGATGATGATGATGAATATAAAGAAGAAGAACATTAGATGAAGAAGAAGATGCAGATGGTGATGCTGATGATGATGAATATAAAGAAGAACAGAAGAAGAAGAAGAAGAAGAAGAAGAAGATGCAGATGGTGATGCTGATGCTGATGGTGATGCTGCTGATGATGATGATGAATATAAAGAAGAAGAACATATGATGAAGAAGAAGATGCAGATGGTGATGATGATGATGATGATGAATATAAAGAAGAAGAACAGAAGAAGAAGATGCAGATGGTTATGCTGATGATGATGATGAATATAAAGAAGAACATAAGATGAAAAAGAAGATGCAGATGATGATGCTGCTGATGATGATGATGAATATAAAGAAGAAGAACAGAAGAAGAAGATGCAGATGGTGATGCTGATGATGATGATGATGATGATGATGATGATGATGAATATAAAGAAGAACATAAGATGAAAAAGAAGATGCAGATGGTTATGCTGATGATGATTATGATGAATATAAAGAAGAAGAACATAAAATGAAGAAGAAGATGCAGATGGTGATGCTGATGATGATGATGGATATAAAGAAGAAGAACAGAAGATGAAGAAGAAGATGCAGATGGTGATGCTGATGATGATGATGATGAATATAAAGAAGAACATAAGATGAAGAAGATGCAGATGGTGATGCTGATGATGAATATAAAGAAGAAGAACATACGATGAAGAAGAAGATGCAGATGGTGATGCTGATGATGATGATGAATATAAAGAAGAACAGAAGAAGAAGAAGAGGAAGAAGATGCAGATGGTGATGCTGATGCTGATGGTGATGCTGCTGCTGCTGATGATGATGATGAATATAAAGAAGAAGAACATACGATGAAGAAGAAGATGCAGATGGTGATGATGATGATGATGAATATAAAGAAGAAGAACAGAAGAAGAAGATGCAGATGGTGATGCTGATGATGATGATGATGATGAATATAAAGAAGAAGAACATAAGATGAAGAAGAAGATGCAGATGGTGATGCTGATGATGAATATAAAGAAGAACAGAAGATGAAGAAGAAGATGCAGATGGTGATGCTGATGATGATGATGATGAATATAAAGAAGAACATAAGATGAAGAAGAAGATGCAGATGGTGATGCTGATGATGAATATAAAGAAGAAGAACATACGATGAAGAAGAAGATGCATATGGTGATGCTGCTGATGATGATGATGAATATAAAGAAGAAGAACAGAAGATGAAGAAGAAGATGCAGATGGTGATGCTGCTGCTGATGATGATGAATATAAAGAACATAAGATGAAGAAGAAGATGCAGATGGTGATGCTGATGATGAATATTAAGAAGAAGAACATACAATGAAGAAGAAGATGCAGATGGTGATGCTGATGATGATGATGATGAATATAAAGAAGATCATAAGATGAAGAAGAAGATGCAGATGCTGATGCTGATGATGAATATAAAGAAGAACATAAGATGAAGAAGAAGATGCAGATGGTGATGCTGATGATGATGATGATGATGATGATGAATATAAAGATGAACAGAAGAAGAAGAAGAAGATGCAGATGGTGATGCTGATGCTGATGGTGATGCTGATACTGATGATGAATATAAAGAAGAAGAACATACGATGAAGAAGAAGATGCAGATGGTGATGCTGATGCTGATGATGAATATAAAGAAGAACATAAGATGAAGAAGAAGATGCAGATGGTGATGCTGATGATGATGATGATGATGAATATACAGAAGAACAGAAGAAGAAGAAGAAGATGCAGATGGTGATGCTGATACTGATGGTGATGCTGATGCTGATGATGAATATAAAGAAGAAGAACATACGATGAAGAAGAAGATGGTGATGACTGTTTAGGTTGTGTTAGCTGGTTCACTGTTTTTGATAATAAATGCCATGCTGGAGAAAGTTCTGCTGTAATCTGCTGGAGTCTCTGTCATTTCTGTTATTTTTCCGTTTCTGTCAGAATGTGAAAATGTGATCTGACCTTTCAGTCTTTACATTGTGTGAACATTTCATGAAGACAGGCCCAAAAGAAATGGTCCAAAAATTCTAGAAAGACGTCTGGTTCCACTGACTTTATTGAAATTAAAGCATTTTCGTGTAAAGTTGGGACTTTAGATGAGTCTGTTTTTGCAAACTCCTTTTGAATTTTTAATGACTTTTGTTTGGGTGAATCTACTTGAAGTGTGCTGTAAGAATAAGAAATGGTTAATACAAACCAGTGAATCAGCCAATTTGGAACGAGCCATAAAATCTCCTGATTGGTGAATCTCTAGTGAACGCTTTTAAGTGTGTGTCTGTCGCGCAGCCTCAGGCCAGCCCTAAAGCAATTAGTGAAGCTGAAGATTGGCTGTAGAGCTGCAGGCTGTGTTTCATCTGGGAGGCCAGAGATCACCCTCCCACTGCCCCTTCACCCTCCAGAACCTTCTTAGAGTGTCTCCTCAGGGTAATTACCCCATCCTCCTCAGTGTCCAGCCAGCAGGCTAACAAGGAACAACAAGGAATCATGGTGCAGAGCTGTAAAGGACAATAGAGAGAGTTAGAGGAGTATGTCATTGGGGAAAACAAAAGAGTACATCTCAGCAAATAAGTGCAAAGCATGACGGTGCATTCCCGCACAAAACTGCAGAACGCAACCTGCATAAAGCTGACTTCTAATTGTCTCAGCGCTTTGAGATTGAGTCCATTAATTGATTCCTGCATCGCTAATGGACACTGCACTCTTAATGTGTAAGCTGAGGTGGGGCGTTTGGGGTCATTACAGGTCACACCCATGATAACTGCCCAAATAATGATGCTCTACTGTCAGCACTTATGAAGATAAGAGAGCATTCTCAGTGTATCCAAAACCTAGAAGGAGAAACATCTGGTAGATGACTACACTGAAAACTCTTTGACATCTGAGACTTTTACAATGGTCAGATCAGGATATTATGACATTTTCAGAGGAGAAAAAAACCCCACAAAATCACAGAGGAGTAACCCAAATCCTCAAAGCTGCACTCATAGTTCTGGAGAGTTGTTTTTGGATGATAATCTGCAAACTGAAGATGAACTGATTTTTTTTTTACTTTTTGAGGTTTTCCAGCTTGGAAAATTGGCAAAAAGGCTGACCACAAGTTTTAACAAAAACAGTTTAGACAAGAGTCGAAGAAGAGGTTGAATGAGATGTGCAGTGAGACGAAATAAGCTAAACAAGATCATCTCAGAGATAAACACTGAAACTAAACACTGAACTCAAAACAGGAAGAGTGTCATAAATCTATATTCTGATTAAATCTGCTCTAAACTTAGACTTTCCAAAACCCTGTTTTCAGATGTGCTGATATATTGTGAATAAACACTTTAAACATTTCTAGCCAAGACTTTTTACAGTTTTTAATGTTTAAGGCTGCTGGAACCCACCAATGGAATGTCCAAAATGACCATGTCATTATCATATGAATGATACAGAGCGTCACTCTCACAGATTTGTCTCTGCTTATTTAAGCTCCTCTCATAAGAATCTAAAAATATATGTAGATTCAAGCTATATATATTTGAAAAGTTGACCCGTTAAGGTTTCCAGGGTAATTTTTTTGTTTTGTTTCTAGGATAAAATTTCCCATTTTAGTTATGAGTTATATAAGTGTTTTTTGTGGAATTTTGTTAATATGCCGCTGGCAGAAGAGTCGACTCCAGAGGGTTAAGCAAATCTCATTTGAAAGTACAGCTGAGCTTCTTTACTTACGCAATGTGGACAGTCAGGTTGATTTGAAGACATACAAATGGTTTTTCCCAATTGGGGGTTGAAGATGTTACGAGTGTGGGTTTAAAGACTACACATAGCTGAGAAACTAATGAAAAATGTGAGAGGACTGAAACAAAAATGAAAGCTCTCTAGCATCTCTGGCGATATGATAAATATCATAATACAGGATGTACAATATAATATTTGTGGAGGCATTGCAATACTTTAAAAACTTACCTGTTGATTATTTTAAATATGTTTATTTTTATATATTTATATAAAAAAGATGTAAAAAAAACTATTTTCACCATGAAAGGTAACCCACTAGCACTCTCTAATGGTGTCACTTCACCAGGCCATTGTGTAAAACCCTTCACAAGTCCTGAGCAAGCACTTCGCTGGTGCTGACCCAATCCCATAGCGGAATCCTCTTTATGAATTCTCTTGGCACAGCAAAGGAACCTCCCTTCTTGATGTTCTTGTTGATAAATGGTTGATTGCAAGCAGTAAAGTCAATGCCTGTGAAGTCCTTTTAATCCATCCATCCATCATCATCTTATCTGTATCCAGGTCATGAGGGTGGCAACCCAAGCAAAGTAGACCAGACCTCAGTCTTCCCAGCCACATCTTCTAGCTCAAATGCCAGTATTCCAAGGCCAACTGAGAGATATAATTCAAGGTCTTCCCAGATTCTTCTCGGAGTCGGACATGCCTGAACACCTCACCAGGGAGGCATCCAGGAGGCATCCTAACCAGGTGCCCAAACAACCTCAACTGGCTCCTCTCGACATAGAGGAACAGCAGCTCTACTCTGACTCTTTTAATGTAAAGCTCTGATGACAGCACATGTTTCCTTTTAGGTAACCTGGTTAACAGGTTGGAAAATGACTTCTAACCCCCTTTTAAAGCAACCAGTCTGCTCTGCTAATTTAATCAGCATGACATCATCTGCCTTGTCCTCGTTAACACTGTCTCCTGAGCTAACGAGGAGATCATTAAAATAATGTTAGCAGCTCATTAATGCAGTAGAAATTGGGTTTTTGAAAAGGGTTCTATATAGAACCTTTGCGGTGCTATAAAGAACAATGTTTTGTTTTGTCCAAATGTATTTTGCACTTTACTGATTGTAACCAATTCAACCTTGTATTGCAGAGCTCACTTCAGTGACTGATGACCATATTATACAGTAAATAAGTGCATTTACTGAGTTACTAATTTAAACATTTCAACTCCAGTCAACGTATCAAAATGGTGTTTGTCCATGCAGTGATGGTGATGATGCTGGTTAAAAATTGATGATGATGATGATGATGATGATTATTATTATTATTATTATTATTATTATTATTATTATTATTATTATTATTGTTATTATTGTTGTTGTTGATGTTATTGTTGTTATTGTTATTGATGCTAATATTGTATTACCACACTCAGCACACTGTGATATAATTTGAATGATGCACATACAGTACAAAGAATCCTTTCAGAAGGCATTCAGAATGTTCTTTGAATGTTCATGGTTCAGCCTTAAAAAAGACGGTTCTTCAGTGGTTCTTCTTCTTTTGTATATCATCAGAAGTCCAACTCAGTGACATGCAACCACAGTCTTGTCTCTAAGAGCTTCTGAGGGTGGGCTGTATAGAAGTCATCTGTTGATTATGTGATGGTTCTTTAGTGAAGAAAATTGTTCTACATAGAACCATTAACTTTTGCGTTCTTTGTTTGGTGAAAGGGTTCTTCAGATTGATGAGGAATGTGCTGTTGATGGTTCTTTATTGAAAAGGATTCTACACAACCCCCAAAAAAGATCCTGTTATTGTTTTGATCCATTGTTGATTTAGAACCCTATAGAACCCTTTACAAAAATCTGTATTCACTCTTGAAAACAGATGGTTCTTCAAGGGTTCTTAAAGAGGTTATATATAAAACATTGAACACTGAAAAAACCTCGTGCATGGTGAAATGGATCTTCAGATTGATGAACAGTGTGTAGTACAGCACCATTTTTGGTGCTACTGTATATAGAACCATTTTCAAAATTCTACTTTATAGAACCATACACAGTTAATTCCTCTTCAATCTGAAGAACCCTTTAGGCGTTCGGCAGGTTCTTTGAGATTTTATAGTTCTATATAGAGACAATGCATTTACCAAGGAACCCTTGAAGAACCTCCTTTTTAAGTGTAGAATATATGAAGGTTCAGAACCAAGACAAGAATCATGGCACCATTACAATATTATCCCGTCTCTCCTGAACAGACATTAAGTTGTGAGCAGTCATGTCTGTAATAAATATATTAATAATACAGACGAAAGCCCTCTTATACAGGTCATTTATACAAATAACCACTGACAGCTGTCATCACGTCTGATTCATTCTCATCTACGCAGTAATTTTCCATAAAGCTACATTACAGACGCCTCCGTTTAACAAATATGGGCCATTAGCCTCCACATTCCCTCCAGATGCCGTATTTTATCTGTCATATCGCTGGTTTTCAGACACAGCGAGATTCTTTCTCTCCTTTCAGAAAATGCCAGGATAACTGAAGTCAAAGTAAAGTTCATTCAAACAAACACTTTTCTGCCCTTTTCTGCCCTCGTTTTACTTTATTTATTTATTTATTTATTTTACAGAGAATTCGATTTATAACCTTTAAAAGACTGTATCTGTCAAAACCCAACATTAATCATTTTTACACCATTGTTTTGTTTTCCAATAGAATAGTTTATTTTAGGATGTTTTTGCTACTGACAGACTGTATATGTAAATGAGCTGAAGTCTGATTGGCTGTGGCATTATCTATTTGCTTCCTGAAAGTCTCCAATAACTACAGACTGTCTTCAGGATCAACAGTCCACATTACTGCAATGGGAATAGGCGGAGCCAAACTAGTGGGGCTAAACTTCTCTAGGCTGAATGGGTGGAGCTAAACTTCTGTAGACTGAATGGTTGGAGCTAAGCTTCTGTAGGCAGAATGGGCGGAGCTAAACTTCTGTAGACTGAATGGCTGGAGCAAAGCTTCTGTAGGCAGAATGGGCGGAGCTAAACTTCTGGAGACTGAATGGCTGGAGCTAAGCTTCTGTAGGATAAATGGGTGGAGATAAACTGCTGCATCCTAAATAGGTGGATATAGACTTCTGTAGGCTGAATGGGTGGAGCTAAACTTCTGTAGGCAGAATGGGCGGAGCTAAACTTCTGTAGGCTGAATGGCTGGAGCTAAGCTTCTGTAAGCTGAATGGCTGGAGCTAAGCTTCTGTAGGATAAATGGGTGGAACTAAACTGCTGCATCCTAAATAGGTGGAGATAGACTTCTGTAGGCTGAATGGGTGGAGCTAAACTGCTGTACCCTGGATGGGCAGGGCTAGACTACTATAGCCTAAATTGACAGGACTAAAATGCTATTGACTGAGTGGGTGGAGCTAAACTGCTGTTGCCTGAATGGGTGGAGCTAAACTGCTGTAGTCTGAATGGGTTAAGCTCAACTGCTATAGGTTGAATGGGTGGGGCTAGACTACTGTAGGCTGAATTGATTGGGCTAAACTGCTGTAGGATGAATGGGTGAAGCTAAACTGCTGTAGCCTGAATGGGCAGGGCTAGACTACTTTAGCCTGAATGGGTGGAGCTAAACTGCTGTAGGATGAATAGGTGGAGCGAACCTTCTGTAGGCTGAATGGGCAGAGCTAAACTACAAGGGGAAACAAATAGAAACACTAAAGGCAGGGCTATAATGTATCATAAATATATAATTAGATCATTCTAATAAAAATAATAATAAACATTTGAACAGAGCAGCAAAAACCTCACAACTGAGTGTTAAAATAAAAAAGCAGGAATTGACTGTCAGCCTCATCGTGCTGGGTTAGTGGACCATATTAGTGGACCGGGGGTGGATGTAGAGGTCAGCGTGGGGTTAAACCGCCCGGAGTGCTGGACTCGACCCAACCATGAAAGGCCCTTTAGCCACACGCTGCTCTGCACTCAGCTCTGTGACTGATGAGAGCCACTTGTGTGTTCCCTACACACGGGTTTGTGGTGATTGTTTCCTTTTGTGAAAAAGCGTCGAGAGCCGAACCAAACAGAGTCCAATTATGTGGATTCAGAGCCGTGTGAAGCCAAATCTAAAGTAGCTTTTGTGTGTGGAACATGACTGAAACGAACATGCAGAAGTCCTGAGAGTGTGCATCCCACTATGTGTCCAAAAGTTAGTGGACGCCTCTTCTTGTATTCACCTTTGACACTTAGTGCCAATAGAATAGAACTAAACATTGGCACCATGACTCATGCCAGGTGTGGGCTTGAGGGGTATAAAGGAACTATGTTCTCTGCTCCAAAATGCAATTCTGGCCTAAATGTGAATCAGAAATGAATTTTTCAGAGGTGTGTGAACACGCTAATGCTTTTAAATCTGATTTCTTCTATTTACGAGGTGCTTGAAAATGTGTTATCCCTTTAGAATTGTCTATATTTCTGCATAAATATGACATAAAACATCATCAGATTTTCACAAAAGTCCTAAAAGTAGATAAAAAGAACCCAGTTAAACAAATGAGGCACAAATATTATACTTCCTCATTTATTTTTTGACATATTTGTGAGTGGCAAACTGTCCAATGCTGGGGGTCTTTATACCCCTGTATACCCCTCTAGCCCATTTCTGGTATTAAGCATGGTACTACCAGGCTCATGTTAATCTTAATGTATTGGCAGTACTTCTCTAGACTTCCCTAGCTGTGTTTGTACATCTGTGTCATAGATTTATGCATTGTTTAGAAGGGGCGTCCACAAACTTTTGGACATATTGTGCATATATCGTTGAAAGAATATAAATTTCAACCTGTTGTTAGAAAATATTAGAAGTAAATATGCGGTGTTTCTTATTGTACCTAAGTCTTTTACTGTGTGTGTGTGTGTGTGTGTGTGTGTGTGTGTGTATATGTTTTTGTGTGTGTGTGTGTGTGTGTGTGTGTGTGTAGGTGTGTGTGTGTGTGTGTGTGTGTGTGAGCGTGTGTGCGTGTGTGAGTGTGTGTGTGTGTGTGTTTTTGTGAAATGTCAGTACTTTCGTCAGAATACACACCAACGTCGTCAGGACGTGTGTAATTGTCAGTACCTAAAACCACGTCCTGACTTTTCTGACTGCACATCATGTTCAGCGTGCTCTAAAACATATCTGATATAAGTTTTGGTCATGTCCTAAAATCAACCACTTGGCAGAAATATACTGGGGTAAGGGTGAGGGATTTTTGGTCAAGTGGGGTGAACGCCACACGTGGCCGCATGAGGAATTACAATAAAGTAAAAACCCACTTCAAGATGGCGTTTCTTCAAAATGCGATTTCTGGAAGTGACATCAGCGAGCTAGTAGGAAGTAGCATTTAGCATTTTGTACTGACGATTATATGTGCAGCTACAGCAGTTTATATCAGACCACAGTACTATTTTCAGCTCCTAAATAAAGGATTAAATTCAGGATTATTATTTTATTGTATTATACTGCTTTTGCGTGAGCTGAATTTATTTTTTACCAAGCAATGCTTTTTAGTAAATATGTTATGGAGCAGTAGGGAGCAACTATGTAGAGATGTAAACATTGTCCGATCAGAGTGCTCTTTGTCAGTATCAGTGTGGATAAAAGAAAATTAAAATGTTGCCTGGACATGTTTTTGTGTTTAAATGTGAAGTTTATTCCACATACTAGCTGATTAATGAAGCCAAAGCAGAAAGAGCCCGCAGCACGGCGAACACGGAAGTAAACACTGCAGCAGGCTGCAGACACTGTCATAAACAGCTCACGTTTATGAAAACATATAATGAATGCCGACATTGGATGAAACGTTCATTGCTTGTGTATAACATTCTGTAAAGCCAACATGTCCATCTTCCATTTACATGATATAAATAAGTATTTATGAGATCGGGAACTTCTACCCGTTGCGTGAATGAAGCCAAAGGACTGACAGTGCCTCACACAACAGACCCGCTGCAGGCTGCAGACACAGGCCCGCCGCAGGCCGCAGAGCCTGTCATAAGCGCCTCACGTTTATAAAAACACTGAATAAATGCCTACATTGGAGGGCACATTCATAACTTGTATATTACATTATGTGAAGCCAACATCTTGCATTTTAATGAAATAAATATGTATTTTTGACTTCGGGAAATTTTACCCGGTGCGTGATTCACTTCTATTTGAGACACTGGCGGGAGTCGATTCTTCAGCTCCGGCTTGTCCGAGCATCGACGCTGAAGGTCAAAGTGGCCGGAGTCATCTCCTATTTTGTCCACTTAAACTATGGTAATATATTATCCTTCACCCTGTTGCTGTGTTTTTTTAAGCACTTTTGAAGCGATGAGTCGACCATATTGATTCCAGCGCTAGGAGTCAAGAGTGGGATTCGAATACAGAAAAATCGAGTCATATTGTTGAAAGTGATGCACGACTGCTCTCAGCGTTGTCTGTGTGCAGTGTGTGTGTGTGTGTGTGTGTGTGTGTGTGTGTGTGAGGGCTGTTAAACCCAGGAGAGTTGTGGTCAGTGTAAAGTCCACATACTTCCTGATTACGGGTCAGGACGAGAGGCTCTCTGGCTCAATTACACCTCCACTGTCCCCACACGGCAGAACTCTGATAACTCTATTAAAGCTCCAGTAAGTGTGTGGAAATGAGCCAAATCATTATGACCAATTTGCTAATATGCTCATCATGCTGTCTGACCTGCTGAGTCATGGACTTTACAAGATCTCTGAAAGTGTCCTGTGGTATCTGACATCAAGACCTTAGCGGTGAGTCCTGTAAGCTGTGAGGTGGATCGAATTTGCTGTTCCAGCACATCTCACAGATGATCAGACTGTAATGTGAAAAATTTTGGAGACCTCTGTTGGCACTGAGCACTGCTGACAGCCGTTCCCGTCGTCTAGCTGTAACGATCGGGTCCTTGTCGAAGTCTCTCAGGACTTTAGGTCTGCCCATTTCACTCACATCTAACAGGCTGAATACAGAAACCAGCTGTTCTCCTCTCACATGTCTCTGAGCTTCATCTGTCAGTGGACACAATATTTTGGCTCAGTGGTGTCTGACTGTTTGTTTACTACTGTTATTATAAATATGCACAGAATATAAATGTTAATGTTGCTGTTATTCCATAGATAGATAGATAGATAGATAGATAGATAGATAGATAGATGGACAGACAAAGCAGACAGACAGACAGACTGAAAGAAAGATGGAAGGACAGAAAAAAAGAAACACAAACAAACAAACACAAACAAAGATGGATGGACAAGCAGATAGATAGATAAATAGACAGAAAGACAGATGGACCTACAGATACAGTGACAGACAATCAGACAGACTAAAAGAAAGATGGATGGATAGAAAGAAAGAAAGAAAGAAAGAAAGAAAGAAAGAAAGAAAGAAAGAAAGAAAGAAAGAAAGAAACACAAACAAATATGGATGGACAAGCAGATAGATAGATAGACAGACAGACAGACAGACATACATACATACATACATACATACCTACCTACATACATACATACATACATACATACATACATACATACATACATACATACATACATGGATGGATGGATGGATGGATGGATGGATGGATGTGTTTGTACCAGAAGTCTGATCTGTGGCAGCTCCACCTCACCACTTACAGAACTTAAAGGATCTGCCTGATGTGATGATACACCACAGAGGTGATGACTCACTGGGTCGGACCGTTTCAGAAACACATCAAAGACCAGCACTTTAGTCATATTAGCTAATTGGTTTTAATGTTTTGGCTGGTGTAACCAGACTGAAGTACAGATAAAATTCAGGCTCCAAGGCTCTTCTGTTTTTATCTGTGCAGCATAATAACGATGTAAAGATGACTGACTATTGAGCTTTATTAGTCCAAAAACAAACAATAGAGCTGTTTGCTAACAACACTAGAAGTCAATAGTCACCTAAACAGCCCAGTGAAAATACATCAACGAATTCAGAAAAGTGAGGCATCCTGCATTCATGTGAATTCAGAATGAGTCTACCCACGTTATTGATATTTCTGTGTACATCTCCAAATTCTTTTCATCTGCAACGTTTATGTTCAGAGTTATCGACTCCTCCATAACTGCGTGATGTTGGCAACTCGCAAAAGAGTTGAATAAACCGACCCTTCTGGCCTTTTGGGAAAAATCAATAAGGAGTGTACAGATAAATACACCAAATTACACAGAAGAGAAACAAAGAGACAGGAGAGCTTCTACTGGTTTGTGAACATCATTCTCTAGCTCAGCATAGGCCTGTAGAAGACACTTCTGTTCTCAGACTCCTTTCAGCTTTATACCAGCTGCGCACCAGTTAACTACTGCAACCTGCTCTAGAGTAGCTGCCTGCTCATCACCAAACTTTATTTGGACTGCTAGCACTATTATTATTACTACCATTAACCATCAGCATCACTTGTATCATTCTTATAACAGTGCAACTGAATACTACAACAGCCTCGTGTGATGGTACAGTGATTGTCGACCAATACCTAATTCCAGTAAAGTTCTGCTCAATGTATTGGTAGAGCACATTTGACTCACTATGTCTTAGAGTCACTAGAGGAATGTTATGCTAAAAATCTCATTTGAAATGCAACATTTTTGTGTCTGAATGCAAGCCAGTAAAGTTTTGTAGTAGACAACATTAAGAAAACTGGACCGGGGATGAGGATGGGTTCCCCCATGCAAGTTTGGTTCCTCCCAAGGTTTCTTCCTTCAACTTTTCTTTGGGAGTCTTGCCACTTTCGTCATTGACTTGCTCACTGGGGGCTTTGTGTTTTTATGTTATTACCTGAGCTCTGTAAAGCTACTTTGTGACAACAATTGAGTTGACTTGACTTGACATGGAGTGATGGAACCTTTGGGATGGGTTAGAGTGTCCAGAAATCTAATCTTCGGCAGATGACTCTAATGCCAATTCCCTGGCAAATCACAAAAAAAACCCCAAAAAACAAACTCAAGCACTCAATATTGCTGCGTTCAGTAGCCAAAGTCTTCTCCATCCAGCCCTAATATTTGGGTCCTTGGTCCAGGTGTCCTGGATTGTATTCAGCTTCTGGGGCCTGATTGTATTCAGCTTCTGGGGCCTGCGCCAAAGATTTTATCACACTCAATGTGACTCAATGAATTTGAATTCAGAGCTGTGTCCTGGTGGCTAGGGATCTGGTATTGTGACCAGAAGGTTACCAGTTTGATTCCCTGGCAGGACATGACTGAAGTGCCCTTGAGTAAGACACCTACTCCCAACTGCACCCTGGGCACTGTTGATGGGGGATGCATTGATGGGTGAACAAGAGGACTCAGGACTCTCAATGCAGGGAAGACAGAAGGTGAGGGACAGGTCAGAGGACCCAGAGTTGACCTGGGACACCAGGACATCAGGATGAGGACCCAAATTGAGGTAAAGAAAATAGTTCTATTTAGAATCACTAACACTCAAAGAACACTTCTTTTCATCGTAAAAAAGTTCTTCAGATTGATGAGGAAAGTGCAGGAAATGATTCTATACAGAAGCTTTTTGAAAATGGTTTGGTGACTTCAGAACTCATGTATTTCACTGTAGAGATGGGTTAACCTTTTGGAGTCTGCGTTCCTGCTTTCAGGAACAAAACTGAAATTCCACAAAAACACTTCTATAACTCTGCGGAAATTTATCCTAGAAACAAAACAAAACAAACCAAACCATGTAAACTGTAAAAGGTCTACTTTTCTAATATATATATATATATATATATATATATATATATATATATATATATATATAGCTTGAATCAAAATACATATTTAGATATTTGTGAGAGGAGCTTAAATACGCAGAGACATGTTTATCAGAGTAAGACGACTGTTTAATTTTTCCTGCCAAATGGATAGATCTGTTATTCATATGATAATGACATGGTAATTCTCGACATAGCATTGGTGGAATAGCAGCCATGGAATGTGTGGAATGTGAACGTGAACAAAGATATCTCACCTGAGGTGAACATAAACAAAATAGCTCTCACCTCACACCTATCTCAAAAATATAAAATCTACAAACCACTGAATGAGTCAAGTCAAGTCAGATTTGTTCAGCTTTAGAAATAAAACCACATACAATTTCTAAACCCTGTAATGAGCAGTGTGTAGCCAACACCTCTGTTTATTCAGTTCTGAGCTCACAAGTCTTGGCTAGAAATGTTTAGTGTTTTTTCAAAATATATCAGCACATCTGAAAACAGGTTTTTGGAAAGTCTAAGTTTAGAGCAGATTTAATCAGAATTTACATTTATGACACTCTTACTGTTTTGGCACTGTTGTTGCTGAGTTTGTGCTGAACAAAAGCCTGTTTAACACTTTGGAGAAAAATAATTTTAGATGTGTGTAATTTGTAAAAATTCAACGCATGTCAGACTACATCAGAGTGTCTGAAATGCCCTCAGTCTCCAGGTGAGTCAAATACTCAAATGAGGAGTCAGTTAACTGCGGAGGTCAAATTCCTCAAGCACATTGATCAATGATTGTGCACTTTCACTAATAACACTTGTTCACTGCGTTCAATAATGAAACGTTCATTCTAGTTTCCCATTTTCTGGAAGAACTAATCATCCAACATCAGTGCCTGACCTGCAATCAAATCCTCACGGCCCTACAATCAACATCGTACACTCTTAAAAAAGATTCTTCTTCAAGGCTTCTTTAGTAAAGGTTATTCAGATTGATGAGGAATGTGCTATAAATGGTTCTAAACAAACCTTTTTGAAAGTGGTTCTATAACGTTCGGCCATACTTACGATATCAAGCTTGTAATAATAGCAGAACTCTTTTGGTCTTTATATAGAACCATTTTCAAAAGGATTCTATACAGAACCATCTGCACCACATTCCTCATCAATCTGAGAAATCTGGGTTGTTTGAGTGTTTATGGTTCTATGTATAGCCATTCTATTTACCAACAAACCCTTGAAGATTTCTTTTAAGAGTGCATCTTAAGTCCTAGAAGAGTAGAAGCTGTTTCTGTGTTAAAGGGGGACAAACTCTACTTGAGTACCCTTGATGATAAAGAACTGCTGGACCAGGTGCCTATATATACTGTATGTCTCATAGGGATCAGGTAGGTTCAACCTTTTTCTCAAAATCAGGACATAACGTTAAAACCACCTCCTTGTATTTACTCTGAATGTTGAGTTAGCTCCATTGGCATATAGGTGCACTATGTACTGACAGTACATGTGTTTGCATTGTTCACCCTCACATTTTGTTTTTTGGGCAACAGATGTAGTTTGTACTGTTTGTTTATCTCTTTCAAAGTGATGTAGTTAAAAAAAAAACTCTTAAAAGAGATGGTTCTTCAAGGGTTCTGTATTAAAGTAAGTTGTTTATATAGAACCATGAACACTCAAAGAACCCAAATGATTTTTTGCATGAAAGGGTTCTTGAGGTTGATGAGGACTATACAGATGGTTCTACATAGACACTTTTAAAAATGGTTCTATATAGTACCAAAAAGGGTTCCTCTATTATTACAAGATTGACATTGTAACTAAAGTAGAACCCTTTTGGAGGCTATATAGAACCATTTTCAAAACATGTTCTGTATAGAACCATCTACAACACTTTCCTCATCAATCTGAAGAACCCTTTCACCATGGAGAGAACCCTTTATCCACACTAATGATTTTTTGAGTGTTCATGGTTCTATACAGAATTATGTATCTGTAATATGTATCTGGACATTTGGACATGCATATTCTTACAGATAGTCCTAGGACATACAAAAGCCATTATAGTTGCTCATCATTATGCTAAAGTAATTTCCATAGATAGGCTACACCCACCTCTATGGACAGTGGTGTTCCTAAAATGGACAGTAAGTGTAGGCACAACTTACTGACCAGTGAGTGTATATGTACTGCATTTACCATTAGAGACAATGGCTCAACACCACCCACACCATTTACAATTTACAGGCTTGCCAACAAAACCAAACCAGCACAAAAATACATTACAAAGGAGCTGAAAGATTGACTTCAAATCCAATTACTGAAGAACTTCTTCCTAAACAAACCCATAGCTGAAAACTGCCAACAGAATTCCAAGTTTCTGAGGCTAATTTGCACAGAGCTATTAAACTCAAACTCGCTAAACATCCCTTTAAGCCTTTTTGCTTTATCCCCCACCACCACCACCACCACCACCACCCCACCCAGATTGTGTTCTGGCATCTTTAGCAGAGTTTTATTGTTGGAGAAAAGTGCTGTCTCTGCAGACTAGCAGCTAATATTTCTCTGAAGCGTCTTTGTGTATACTCTTCTGAAAATGCTCCCCGTGTGTGGAATAATTTATATGAAAAGTGTGTGCGTGTGCCTGTATGCGGATATATTCAAACAATCAATAATATGGTTTGTGAGGCGATTATCGGCCTACATGCTTTATCAGAATTCAAGGTCTTGCTTCTGAATCATGTTAAAGGCTGCTAAGAGATTATTCATTAAATAAAAGATTCAAGAATATTTGTTTTGTAAGGAACCACCCCTGCTGTGCAGCTTTTCACCACTGGGGGCAGGGCTCTCACTTCTGATTAGATATGGACAGTTTTCAGCTGTTATAGCCTGCAGCTGTGACTGGTTAATTCCACTGAAGGTTTTGCTTCCTTTGTGTGGTTTTACTTCACTGGAGGTGGTTGCTTCTCTCCTGATTTGTTATAAATGGAAATCACTCTTATTGCCTGCAGCTGTGACTGGTTAATTTCAGTGAAAGAGCCACCTCACCTTTGTGGGTTTTTCTTCCACTGGCGGCAGGCGCCTCTCTCTTGATTTGGTATTACTGGTCGTCATTGTTAATGCTTGTTACTGTATTTGGTTGATTTAAGGATTGTGCATTGTGGGTTTGTCATGCAGTCATTAACATTCCTTGCAGGTCAAACTGTAATGTTAACTTTTAGTATTTTGCTCCAAGGGTTCACTGAGGTCTTTTCTGTCTTGTGCGCACTGACTGTAAAGAGTCCGCCTACAAACCTGCTCCTCCTGGTTGGGTTTCATACCACTGGAAACCTACACATTGTGGCGACTTCCTTATTTTTGGTTTTCTCAAGTGATGATACCCTTGGTTGTACTTGATGGCACTTGCCTAATTGTAAGTTCGTAGCTGTGTAGATATGTAGCTATGTTTGTAGCTATGGATTATGTAGCATACTGTTTCAGTGAGACACAGGTCACTTAACTCTAGATAATAGAGCATTAGTTCAGCTTTGGAGTCAAAGTTTTGTTAAACAAGCCAATGCAATTGGAATTTTCATCACAAATGTTGTATTTCATGAGAATTCACATCCATTAATTGACATTTATATTGATATTACTGCCAAAATGAGCTCTATACTATTTGAGAGGAGAAAATCAAATTGATCATTACAGTAGCAGCAGGTATTAAATACGTGGGCTGAAGATGGTGTATAATTAAAATAATCTCATTTCCATCAACACTGTCTTTGTTTTTTAGCTAAAATAACGGCATGACCTCAAACCGCCAAAGGAGAGACCCACGTCGGCTGATTCTGCGGCCTTTATTTCATCAAATTACAGCCGAAGCTGCTTCCTTCCTTTAACACAATCCCCCGCTGCTCACTCTACTCCAGTCTAATTTTTATCAGAGCTTTAATTGACTTGCCCCGCTGGGCCCGGAGGTCGATAATAATCCGGGGGTGACAGTGACCCAAAGAAATCAGACTCCAACCCTCCCCCACCTCTTCACACACAGGTCACCCAGACAGTGTGGAGCTAATCACAGTGTTTATGTCCCACACCGAGTCACACTCCTCTCCACAGGAACCCTCATAATTACCCCAAAAAAGAAGCCGCTGGTAATTAGCATAAATTATCTGGCTAGGCCCGGGATCCGTCCTGTTTTTCCCCTTCCCTTCAGCTTTCCGGGGAGAGGTTAAGTCAGTAATCAGCGGCTTTCGTCGAGCGACTGCCGAGAAGCTTGATTGGGACACTTTGGGTGAGCTTTTGACATAATTGGGTGTTTGGGAGCTTTGTTTGCGGACGGTTTTATCGGCATGGTCGAGGCCTCTGAGGAAGGTTAACGAGTTTCTAGGACGGGTTCTCCACGAGAGAGTAAAGAAAAGAGCGTCTGAGGTTACGTTCTGTTGCATGAGCTTTCATTCAGACAAGGTTCCGTCATTAAAATGAGCTGATTTGCAGGTCGTGTGGACAGGAGCGTCCTGCTCAGTGATGATGAGTCATGATGAAGCGGCTGGAGGGAAACAGGAGGAATTAAACAGTGGAAGTGATGCTGATGATGAGGCTCTCAGCTTACAGAGGAGCTGAGTCATAAATGAAGTGGACGCTACTTATCTTTCTCACCCAGCTATCAGTCGTTTTTTAATTATCTGAGAATCTGGACCTCGCAGGCCGCTCTGACCCCACCTCTGATGTTTATACAGGAGAAATGGTTTAATCAGGAGAACTCGTTAAGAACAGCCTGTTTATGCTTTACTGAGTTTAATTAGGAATCAGTCTATGAGTTATCATTATTTATATATATATATATATATATATATATATATATATATATATATATATATGCATTTATCTATAACATCTGTGTAGTTTATAAAAAATAGCTGCATAGAAATGTATAACTAATATTTCAACAAAAACTGTTCTATTTTAGAAATTATTTAGAATAGAATATGTAAACAATATTTTACAATTATATTTAAACAAATATACATCTGTATAATGTTAATAATAGTAATAATAATAGTAATAATAATAATAATCATCATCATCATCATTATCATCATCTTCATCATTTTAAGGGTGACTCAAGATATTTTATAACCATAACTTTAAAATACATCATTAATTGATTATTAGTCTTTTTTTTTTGCATTATCACTTCAGGCTCACCTTGGATATTTGACAAAGAAGAGCAGAGATCTGGGAAACTGCCTGTGGAGAATTCTGGGAAATGTAGTTCTATAATCAGGAGCAGCAAAATGTTGCAGTTTGCTTTTAAATAAACTGAAGATGTGTTGGACATATGAGAGGGCAAAGGTGAAGAACCTTATTTACTCTGTATTGACTAATTCAGTAGTGCATTTTAGCTTATAACCTGACCTCACCTGACCTCACCTCACCACTGATTCAGTGGTTATAGACCCTGTCCTACAATATACAACATGATCTACTGCTTTCATTTAGATAAAGAGACTCTATTTAATAAGACTGCATTACTAGTGTAAACAGGGAATACAACAATACATTTGTGTTAGACAGTAGATAGATATTATACCACCAACCCCCACTCTCCCCAAAGTGAGAAAAAAACAATTAATTGGGGGTGTTATGAACTAATATCTCCTATTCTAGTGATTAATAGTGTTTATTGGGGTTGTTTATGGACTAATATCTCCTATTCTAGTGATTAATAGTGTTTATTGAGGTTGTTAATAGACTAATATCTCCTATTCTAGTGATTAATAGTGTTTAATGAGGTTGTTTATAGACTAATATCTCCTATTCTAATTATTAATAGTGTTTATTGGGGTTGTTTATGGACTAATATCTCCTATTCTAGTGATGAATAGTGTTTATTGAGGATGTTTATGGACTAATATCTCCTATTCTAGTGATTATTAGTGTTCATTGAGGATGTTTATGGACTAATATCTCATATTCTAGTGATTAATAGTGTTTATTGAGGTTGTTTATAGACTAATATCTCCTATTCTAATGATTAATAGTGTTTATTGAGGTTGTTTATAGACTAATGTATCACATTCTAATGATTAATAGTGTTTATTGAGGTTGTTTATGGACTAATATCTCCTATTCTAGTGATTAATAGTGTTTATTGGGGTTGTTTATGGACTAATATCTCCTATTCTAGTGATGAATAGTGTTTATTGAGGATGTTTATGGACTAATATCTCTTATTCTAGTGATGAATAGTGTTTATTGAGGTTGTTTATGGACTAATATCTACTATTCTACTGATTGATATTGTATGTTGATCTTGGCTTTTGACAAATGTCCTATTTTAGTGATTAGTAGTATTTATGGTTGGTTGGGTATGGATCTCCTCTTTTAGTGTACTGGGGATGTTTATGGTTTAATATACCTTTGAGATTATGTTTACTATAGTTACAAAAGTGCACTCGTGTGATTGTGATATACTGAATTTAAGACTTTGAAGCTTGTAGTCATTATAATGAAAACCTGTGTTGACTTTCTGAATTAGCTACTATAAACTTTAGCAAAAAAAAAATCAGCAATTCATCTGTCCTCCATTCACAGCCTCAATCAGCCGCTCTCTCATATCTGTCACTGCCTTCCCCTGACAGATTAAATGTGATGTTTTCAAATGGAGCCGTGGCTCATTTCTGCGCCATCGCTTCACATATTCCATAACACAGCGTTTGAGAAATAATAAAGATATTAAATCTGCACGATAAAGCGAAATTACTTACTGAGACCCCGCCATTTTAATGTATTCCTTTTTTTTATTTTTGTATTCATTGAAATGTGCTTTTCCAATTTTGCCCCGATCCGTCACCATAGAGGCGCGTCTCCCTCGGTGCCGCGAGTCGTTCTGAAATAATTCGGGCCCTTCCATCTCCGCTCGTTGATTTGCATGTATTAGCGTGTCCTTGTGCTGTTGCACGTGTGTGTATTGATTAAACTGGAACCAATTTATTCATGATGTAGAGCAGCTATTTGCTCCTAAGAGCCCTCAAAGATCGCACAACTCAAAAGTAATCTATTCATGCTGGGGTTCGAGAAAACGGACCCTGTGCAAACATATACAGCGATAAATCAGACGCAATTAGAGAGCAACTATCGCCCATCACATTATAGAGCGATGCCAAATACTCTTTATCACCTGAAATGAAGAGGAAATCTCCTCTCAGGCTACGTACACCATCCATGAAACTGGTCTCTGTCTCAGTCTCTGACTGCCAGCACAAACACAGTACAGTCAGACATTAGCTCATGTTTGATTTGTTTCCCATAGGAATGAATGGGCTTTGATACTGATACAGATACACTGTAACACCATCAACTAGTCACATGGGCTACCACAGCAACCTAGCAATGCTCTAGCAACATCTTAGCAATATTATTGCAACTGCCTGACATAGCAATCACTTAACATAATAGCAACCACTTAGTAGCACCATAGCTATCATCTAGCAACCAACTTAGTATTGGATTAAACCTATAGCACCCTGCAACATTGTAGCATCCAATTAGCAACACATTAGCAACCAACTAGTAACCATTTAGGAACACCAGAGTAATCATCAATCAACCGCCTTAGTATGATATACTACAGTAAGCTATTTCATCCACCTAGCAACACTTTGGCAACCATTTAGCAACACCATAGCAAACTTAGTAACACCATAGCAACTGCTAGGCAACATAATTGCAACTGCCCAAAATACCATTGCAATCACCTCACACACTGTAGCAGCCAAATAACATCCACTTAGCAACAAAGTAGCAGTAATTAGTGATACTATAGAAACCAAATAATAACACCATAGCAACCACTTAGCAACACCATAGCAACCACACAGCAACCACTTAGCAACTTCATAGCAACCAACTTAGTAACACAGTAACCATTTAAAAACACTATAGCAATCACCTGGGATACCACTTAGTAACTCTATCGCCACCACATAGGATACAATAACAACCACTTAAAAACACTATATCAACCACCTGGGATAACAATAACATCATAGCAACCACCTAGCAACACTATACCAACCAACTAGCAACACCATAGCAACTACCTACCAACCACTTTGCAAAATTATAGCAACCAACTGTGATACCATTGTAACCACCTAGCAACCACTAAACAGAACCATAGCAACCAATTGTGATACCATAACCATCTGCACATTATTTATCACACAACAACAGTCTAGCAACTGCCTGATAGTTGGAACCACTTTAGCTGTGCAACCACTCTGTTTCCTTCAGGACATGCATCTTTCTAGATTTATTTACTCATGCATTCTAGTGTGGAGTACGGTACAGTGTTCCACCATCTAGTGTAAAAACTTCTCAGATGACTAAACTGTGCAGTGAAAGAGAATAAACTGTCTATTAGTACTGTGGACCAGCAGGTTGACACATAAGTACAGGTTTTTAGACCAAAATTAAGCTTAAGAGAGGACTAAAGAGGACTTCATCACTACCATTGCAGTTTTGTTCAAGACTAGGCTAAAACCATGCGATGAGTAGACAACAGAGACATCAGGTAATTTTCAAGAACAGTCACATGAACATCTGTTCTTTGGTCAGTGATCAAGAATGAGGAGCAACATCACATCACTTTTTATTTCATTTGTTTCTTTTCATCACTTTTCCGGTGGATGAATCACTGAACACATCATCTGCTGATGAGTAAGCGACAGCAGCATGCAGAGATATAAAAGTAAAGATATAAAAGTACAAGAACAGCACACAGGGATTGTGGAGAAGTATGAAAGAATCGGTTTTAATATTATTTTAAGTTCATAAACTATTAATTTGTCCTGTTTAATACATTTAGCTACTGTAATTCAAATAACATGTAGAAAATGTCCAATTATAAGTTCAAAAAGCTTGCAGCATTCTCAAAATGGATGATTTTATGTACTAAGAAGTTACTTTTTGTGACTGTTTACAGCATTTAGCAGACGCCTTTATTCAGAGTGACATACAACAGTGCTTTGCCTCCGTTAAGAGAATTGTCTCAGCTAGTACAGACAGATTAGAGTCCAGACTACTCTTCAGTTCAGACACTGTTAGAACTAAACCATCACTAATACCTAGAAAGAAGGAAAGATACACAATTATACACAATATAAGAGCTTTACAGCATTACAATAAGTGTTTAAACTAGAGCTGCTTAAGTGCTCCACACAGAGATGCTCTTCAGTCTGTGTGTAAAGACTGTGAGGGACTCTGCTGTTAGAACAACCAGTGGGAGTTTGTTCCACCACCTGGGTGCCTGGACAGAAGAGTCTTAATGCCAGTCTTCATGTGTCTTGAAGGATGGCAGGTCAAGCCATGCCATACTAGAAGGGTTGGAGGTGCGACTTGACCATTGCCATTAGGTAGAGAGGTGCTGGTCCATTTTTTGCTTTGTAGACAAGCATCAGGGTTTTGAATCTGATGTGAGCAGCTACAGGATCCCAGCAAAATGAAAGCAGCAGTGGAGTGATGTGAGAAAACTTGAGCTGATTGAAGACCAGCTGAGCAGCTGCATTCTGGATCAGCTGCAGGTGCCTGATGGCTCACATAGGAAGACCAGCGAGGAGCGAGTTGCAGTTGTCAAGTCTTGAGATAACGAGAGACTGGACAAACACCTGGGTGGCATCCTGTGTTAGAAAGGTTCAGATGCGTCAAATGTTGAAGAGGAGGAACCGTCCCAATGATAATTGGCTGTCCAGGATTACAAGGCTTTCTTGCTTGAGACAGAACGGCCATTGAGTTCTCCAAAGGGAGAGAAAGTTCAAGTTGCAAACCTGTGGTTCCAGGAATGAACAGAAGCTCAGTCCTGCTATTTATTACACTTACAGTGACACTTTCTCTGTTTTAGTGTTCAGTATGACTTATAGCTCATGTATTGGCAGAGTAATATGCCAGTAGTAGTGTTGGCACGGTGGTCTCTATAAAGCTTGACAGCAGATGGAAGCATGAAGTGCTCTAAAGTCTCATGGTAGGTGTTGACTTTGGACTAAACACAGTGGACACAGTGGACTGTAGGAGCTGATTTACAAATGAAAAAGGGTCTTTGGTCCAGTTCTGGCTCTCCTTAGTCCAGGTCAGACTCTTCTGATGTCTCTGGTTCAGGAGTGTTGATATTAGTTGGTCAACATTAAAACAAAAATATTTGAAATATGTCACTCTGTTTTACTTTTAAATGATTTGGTGATGCATGACTGTAAAATTGGGGCACAGCATAAGTCTCTGAGGGATTACAGAATTAGGGACAGATGCGACTTTGTGGTCAGTGTCATGTGAAGGGTCCTTATTTGCCGGACATTTGTGTTTGCGTTCCGTCCTGTTAGGACTGAGTGAGTTGGAGTGAGGGTCTGGGAGCCATTTCTGCCTTTCTCTGCACCAGGCAGGTGGTGCACTTTGAGCAAAATGTTCTCTCCGGTAACACTGTATCAGCACACACACACACACACACACACACACACACACACACACACACACACACACACTCGTGTCCCAATCTGCTGCATTTTCCCTGCAGTAAGCACCACAGGACACCATACTGCCATCACTTCCACACACTTCTGCACTGCTGGGCTGCTGTTAGTGTGCCAGGATGGACATCTGCACTGAGCCTGCTTTACTTCCTCAACCATAACTATCATCAATACCTACACTTACAGCTTTACAAGCCCACCAACGGTGCAGTCTTAGTCTAAACTAGACACACAGTTTTGAATTTGTTCAGAGTGGAGTTCATTCACATCCTATCACAGTGAGTTGCAATACCAGCATGGCCTGCAGGGGGGCAGTATAGCACACTGTGGCCATTTCAACAATCACTTTTACCATTTGTTTATATTTTTTCTCAACAAATGTCTCTTCATTTGGTGCCTAATTTTCAAGTTTTGCTAAATCCGTAGCCGTGCTCCTGCCAGTGGTGGATGTGATCGCCCCCTGGTGGATACATATTGAGATGAGAATGTGAACGTATACGTTGGTTTACAGCATGAGTACTGTAAAGCTAAAGGCCTGTACATGTGTGATTCGATTTATATGAGGAAGGTGGTGTAATTTAGGTTCCACCCGAAAGTGAAAAAGTGCCATTTCCATCATTTTATTAATGGATTGTTTTGTAACCTTCTACTCAGAGTTGCACCAAACATTGAAAGCATTCAAACTTTTCAGTGTAAAACATTTGATTCTCAAATTTTTAATCATGTTTTATTACTTTTTTAAAAGCTACATCAATATCACAATATATCTTAATTATAGGCTTTATTTTTTTTTTGTTATTTATATATATGACTCTATTTTTTTGTTACTGTATTTAACCGTTTTTTATGTATTTTGCTGTTTTACTGAATTTTACGACTT
>BRDA01090194.1:0-10206 GCA_036984385.1 Crenuchus spilurus
AAAAATATTCCGAGATCTCGACTCGTTACCTGGAATACTCGTTAGTAGGGATGCTCGTAAGTAGGGTTACCACTGTATATATGAGGTGGCACACAGGTACAATTCCTTTCATCTTCAGTGTGAGGAACACAAGAGAAAATAGTTCATATTAGTTAAAAGTGCCGATCTTCATAAGTCAAGGGAAGGCCCCCAAAGAAATCCGGAGGAGCAAGACCTGGATGATCCGGTGAGATTCTGTAAAGGAGTATCTGTATCAACAAGTGCTGTTGTAATAGCAGTGAGGCCGTACATCCTTAATACAGAGTAGTTTGAGGTTCTTGTCCTCATTATACTATTTGGGACGGAACTTTCTTACCCCCTCACTGTTACAAGTTCACCCAAAAATGGACTGGTTATGACACTAAGGCCACATCTTTGATATTTAGGCACATGAAGCTGCTTAAAAGCTTTTACAATTAGCATAAAGAAGTGTAAATGAGTCAGCTGATGATTCAGTTTCTCTTTTATTGCCAAATGGCCTCCAAACACATTAAATAAATACAGTCTCTGTTTAAAAGAATCAAAATGAGAACAACTTTTGCCTCAGAATCATTTATTTGTTATCAGAGTTCTGATCTCCAGTTTGGTTTTAAGTGCAATTTTGTCAAACTCAGTTAAAAATATCACATTTAAAATTAAAATAATTTCTATTCTCTCTTTTAGGAAAATAATTCTTCCTCCCCGTGTGTGCATGGTAATGTGGAGGTGTTGGGGAAGTATCTACCCAAAGTGCCCTGAGAGCTTATTTCAATCAAAATATTTGAAAATGAGGGGAAAAAACAGAAAATCATGTTTTTCTGTAAAGACTCAGGCTTAAATCTCTGTATAGCTGTTATACCATTAGGTTGTAATGGTCTTGCAGTCATTTCTTTGTTAAATGTCATTGTTTTGTGCTCTCTGAGTGAGTTTAAACCGCTCTGTCTGTGTTTATTTCTCTTTTGGCACGACTGCTGAATCCCATATAAAACATCCAAAAAATTCACTGTGCTGATAATGACTCAACAGTGTAGACCAGCGTTTTTCACCCTGACCACTGTCTGCTATGACTGTAGTGGATGGTCCATTAACACAGACAGTCAGTTTAACACATCTTCCGTTTTGTAAAAAACAGCAGAAACATGCTCACTGTAAACAAACTTATAATACAAGTCAATGAGTAGATGCTGAATTTAATGAACAAAGATTTTAAGTTTTAACAGTGAACTAGATAAATTAGTTCTGGTTACTTCGTTGCCTGTCTCTAATGTTATCTGGCATCCATGCTGATCAGGAGGCGGAACACTTATCAACAAAATTGATCAGCCTGGCCAGCATTGGAAATAAGAATGTCTTCTTAATGGCCTGCCATTTTAATGCCTCTGAAATAACCACTTTTAATGAATAATTCTTATAATTTTCTACAAAAACAGCATGTTTGTAAATATTTACTGACAGAATTCAGCAACTTCCCACTGACCTCTATTATAAGTGACTTTAGAGTGACTGTAATAATCAAGCATATATTATAGATCAGACATGAACGTGAACGCTGGACTACACCTTTTAATATGAGCTTACCCTGTGCTAGTGAAGGTTAATGTGAGAAATTAAAGCAAAATTCTAACAGACATGTCCTCATGCTTCTGATTATAATTGTCATAAACATTCTCTACATTAGAAATGTTAGTTTGTGTGTGTGTGTGTGTGTGTATATAGTAGTTGTAGTAATGTGCTGAAGCTGGAGTGAGTCAAACCCAAAATCCTCTTCACTGCCTCCTCATCAGTGTCACCAGGTTTGCTGTCTATTTGCCATGGTGGTAAAACCTCGGTCCTGAATGGCTGTGAGAGAGGTAGGCATGGCGTGGGGGTGGCTGGGCAGAGCTCTGAAATGTAGCTTGCTGGATAAAATAAACACAAAGTTCAGTTTTTATTATTTTCTGTATTTATCAGTAATAATAAGGAAGTGCTCATACTAACATACAGGCTCAAAGGTTTGTACTACAAACTGTAGAGCCTGGTGTCCAGCAGAACTCACAGTGTGTGTTTGTGGTGGGGGGGCAGTGTGTGTGAATGCTCCCGGGGAGGCTGGCCTCGGAGGGTGGGCATATGGCATGCCAGACTGTTAAAAAAAGAAAAAAATATCAGAAAGTTAATAATCATACTAATGACAACAAAGGCAGCTTCACTACTTATGTCTGTGAAGTTCATCAGGGACAGAAGTTTCCAGGTGGTGAGTCTTGGTCTTAAGCTGCCTACCAGAACAAGTTCGAGTGATGACTGCATGATTCACTATATAGTCTTAAATACATGTGCTGCATTCCAGTTTTAACTTACCCTCACCCACTTTACCTCACTATTTCCTCTTGCAGGGAATCCCGGATGCATTCTTAAAGGTCGTTCTATTTTTGTATTGATTGAACTGTGTTAAATGAGCGAGGGACCAAGTCAACACTAATGTCCACAGGCAGAACCTGCCCAAAAAGTATTTGGCACACCCAAATGCAATCACTCCTTTTTACTAACCGTCTGGCTTTGTAACTCATTTTCCACACATCACATGACCTTCACTGCACTCTACCACCTCTTCACCATCTCTGAATCCCTTCACACATCCTGTCAGTATTTATAGCATAATTATCCTTATTCCTGATTATCCCAGTCTTAATATAATGGGTTTCTGCTTTGTGGTAATTAAACTTACAATCCGTTCAGTGGGATGCAGCCTCCCTACCTAATGGAAATGGTCAAGTCAGCTCAGCTTCACAACGGTGCAAGATATGAACCTGAATTTCTGACACTTACAGAACTCAATAGTCTTTGGTTGAAGAGACTCTAAACTGGTCGTCACACAGTATGACACTGATCTTGAATGAATGAACGTTACACTTAAATAGCACCTTTCTCAAACCCAAGGACGCTTTACAATCAACACACTCCATTTACACACACCACACACCGGCGAGAAGCGGCAGCCAATCGCGCACAGCGTACTCTCAACCGGAAGCGACCGTCCACCTGGAGGACTGCATCGAGCACTAGAGGAATCACCCAGGACAGAGTGCCAACCATATCTGGGCAAACATACATACATACATTCATATACACACACACACCAGGGTAATTTTAGAGTACCCAATTCACCTGATCTCCATGTTTTTGGACTGTGGGAGGAAACCGGAGTCCCCGGAGGAAACCCACGCAGACACGGGGAGAACATGGAAACTCCACTCAGATGTGGACTCGAACCCAAGACCTCAGCGCTGAGAGGCGAACGTGCTAACCACTAAGCCACCGTGCCGCTCTTAACTCTAAAGATATTTGTATATGGTGTGTGATTTGGCTACGACAGTGACATCAGTGATATCCTAGTTTAACACTGACGGCAGATGGATGGCTGTTGGTGGAGTTGGAGCTAAAACAATTCATATTCTATTTAACAGAACACAGTAATAATGCAGAGTCCTGGTTTACAGAGAGATTACAGATATTTTGCTGTCTGAACTGAGACAGACGAAGTTTAACAGAATAGACACTAAGAGTGAATCAGCAGAACTTCAGGAGTAAGTACTGCAGAAATACACCTATTAAACAGTGTAAACAGTACCATTAATACAGTGCTGCTCTCACCTTAGCAGAGGGGATTTGGACGGCAATAGTTGGGGTAGGCAAAAGACCGGCCGCGCTGGCATGGATAGCCTGAGGATGCATCGGCCTCAAAGTGCTCTACACACACACACAAGTTTATTTCATTCTTAAATATACTCCTGATCTGTATTTGTAAACACATGAACAAACTCCTGTTCTACAGATGTTCCGCAGTGTCTCACAAGCCTTAACATGTTCTTCAGATTAAAGTCCTAGTTTAAACTCACAGAGTCAGTAAATCCAGACTGCTGGTTAGCATGCTCCAGCTGCTTCTGCAGAGGAATCCCAGCACTAGGAATGAAACCTGCAGTACACACAGACATAGAGTTCAGTAGTCACAACATATTAATAAACAATAAATACAGTTTAGAGGTCTGCACAGGTCTGACGTCTCCACCTGAAGTACAAACATTTCCACATGTAACATAGATCTCAACCCACAATGTAGATGTCTCCAATGTAGACTTTCCAAGCTGTAGCTCAGATGTTTCCAGCTGATTACCATATGCAGCCGCCACAACCTAAGATCATTTATTTTGACTGTTGATTAATTTGTGTTATTTTTCTCTCTGTGGTTTCTTGCTCCTGTGCTGTAAACTACTGTTGTACTTCTCAAAGGAGTGCAGACCTCTACAGGTGAGTAATCTTTCTGAGATTCAGACTGACCTGGCTGAGAGGTGAAGTGGCTGTGGACAGCATAACTCTGCTGCTGATGGGGAAGGTACTGCATGGCTGGGAACGCTGATGCACCTGCACAAATCAATCAAGTCTCACTAATGTTATTAACTGGAAAAGAAAGTAAGTTCTCACCTCAATCAGTGATACTACAGGTTGTTGTGAATGTTTATGTATGTCTTTATCTTATTTTACATGTTAATAATATTACACTAACTTAATTGGCTTTCAGCAGCTTGTCTTCACTTTTAGTGCACTGCTGTCACTAAGTGCAGGAATAGTACACACTGCTGACCATTAATGATGATGAATATTACATTACTGATGGAAAATATTTTTATTAGCAGGGTTAGTGATCTGTTTTCAAAACAAGTCTGAGGTTCTACGTTCTATTTTGTATTAAATCAGAACAGACTTACTGAGATATGTGCATTAATAAATGCAGTTATCGATACTCATCCACACTAAAGGATGTGAGCCAAATCGGCCAGTCATACCTCTGATTTGTGGACTGTTGGCGTAGCTGACCGGTACAGGCTGGCTGGTGAAGGGCGAGGCATGTTGAGGCTGAGTGACTCCATATGGCCCATGGCCCGGCTGAGCTCCAGAAAACTGCCCGTGATCTGAACCTGGGGCACTGAACCCTGGCTGGGACTGATAATGACGACCCTAAAGAAGAAGGGAGAGAGACTCATAAAATGATGTGTCAGACATCAGGCAGTGTATTCATAACCATTTCATATAATAACTCCATGTGGTGGCCTTTCGAGACTTCAGACATCTTGTTCCTGACAAAACCAATGAAAAGAGGTTCCAGTTTAACCCCTTTATCACTGCAGTATCATTAGGAGTCTGTTTTTATTCAGACTTGACTCAATGTTGAAAAACACAGATTTGTCTCCTGTAAAGCCTTCGTTTTGTAGACAGAGTTTAAGGATAATGAGGATGACTTTGTGTTATTTTTAGGTTTTTGACTCTGACCACAGATCCGTCCAGCTGTGGGTGAAACCACTGAGTCATCTACAGTCATCCGGAGAACAGTGCCAATCTTCCACACACCCACTTATCTGACCAATCCCACATCACATACACATACCAGAAACAAATGAACACTCAAGAGCCAAGAAATACATCCCCTGTTTCCCCCTCCGGCTCTACAGTGAGGGAGGGAGAGAGAGAGACTTACTGTGTTAAAGCCTTCTAATATTCATCAGCTTAAGCAGTGTAATGAGAGTGTTTTAAAAAGTTTTCACAAAATGTCCATGTTAACTCAGAGATCACTCAGTCTATGCTACAATTACACAAAACAGCTAAAAAAGATTTAAGTACAGGAAGTTCTAAATACAGGCCACTGTGGTCCACAGTTAAATTAAGATCATTTAAACTTGGCAAATCTCCTTTACACTGCATGTACATCTCATGAGGAATGGACCCATAGAAATGCTCATAAAACCCTTAGAACACTATATTATTATATTAATTTGGAACACTTATGGAGGTTAAGATGTCTATGTTGTGGGTGAAAACGTCTACGTTGTGATTGGACATGTTTAAGTTGTGGTTACCTGCACAGGCAAAGACAATTACTCCATCTCAAACACATTGTGCCACCGCAAACACACTAGACTACACATCAACCCCTGACTCCACCCTAAGACCATTTGTTCTAAGAGAAGAGAACCCAGGAAGAAGCAGACACTGAGGGCAAGAGACTGTTTAAATAGTCAGGACTAAGAGCCTTAGAGAAATAACACTGATTATCTCAGACTCAGTTGTGCATCAGTAATGAATAAAGCTTTTGATCAGAGCATTATGTATTATTAAATATATTAATAAGTACATTTACTGACCTTTACTGTTACTGTAATTTTAACTGTGATTAGCTTAGAAAAACTGGACTTACAGAAATGACTGGAGGTTGGAACAGCTGCTTATTACGCTCTCCCAACAGAGCTGCCGGACGACCATGACTCACTGTACTTGCTGACAGAGAGAGATAGAAAGAGAGACTACTATGAGATACTGATTAGGGACAGATTGCTATACGATTATGTTATGAATGCTGATGTTACCCTGCATGCTCAGCAGATGTTGACTTGAGTGGATGGCCATGTTGGGCTGATAAGCAGCTGAGGTCAAAGTCGTCATATCACTGAAAATAAATAAATAAATATATTTAAAACATACTATAATATCATATATAAATACACAGTCATAGCAGAATATTATGACCACCCCTTGTTTGCTTCCACATGACCAGAGTCCACTTCAAAACAACTCCAGACTTCAAGATTTCAGGAGGAACAGAGAAGGTTCTTTGGACCACTTTGGCCTCCAAAACAGCTTCACACTTGAGCAAATGTAGCAGAGCAAGTGATCCTGGGTCCAGAACAGTGAAATCACCCTAAAACCTAACCATTTTTGTCTGATGTGATGTGACTGTGAAATGTAATCACTGCAGAAAATAACTGGACTGATCAGGGACCAGTGGGTTTGGTGTTACATCATATATATTACATCAGGTTTTCAATTACATGGACCCTTAAAGACCATTAGTGCTATGTGATTCAGTACTGTACCAAGTGTGTACAGCATGACATTACTGATATTAGAGTTGGTTTACTGTCATTGTAAGTTCTCTACCTCTGTTCTTTCCTCCTGCGCTTCTCTTCCTCATGCAGAACCTTCTTCAGCTGTAAGAAGAGCTGGTGTTTCTCCTCCTGAAGACCCTGCAGCTTCTCCCCCATCTTCATTATCTAAGACAGACAACACATTGTTTAGTACTTAAAATAGAGTTGCCTGACAATAATACTCTACAGGAAGTGTAGGGGGCAATATGACTTCTATTGCTTATTTAAAACATGCTGTATAATGTTAATATGATCAATAAAGTCATTTTTACAGACTGTAATACTCCGACAAATCAGCTGGATTGTTCCATTAATTTAATATTAGTAGGTAAATAGAGGAAAACACAGTAACCTGCTCTTTGGTCTCCTCTAAAGACATCCTCTCCT
The DNA here is from genome assembly GCA_036984385.1 of Crenuchus spilurus. Classification (NCBI taxonomy): domain Eukaryota; kingdom Metazoa; phylum Chordata; class Actinopteri; order Characiformes; family Crenuchidae; genus Crenuchus; species Crenuchus spilurus. Next base: position 7,356 of record BRDA01090194.1, read on the forward strand.
CCATCTCCTTTTTCCTCTTCCTCTCCTCTTCTTCCTTCAGCTTCTGCTCCATCATTTTATCCACTTCTTCCTCCTCTATCAGATTAAAGACACACAAAGGAAAAGAGAGAGGACAGGTAAGTCTCTGTGAACACCTGTTTCATAAGTGCCCATTCAAGAACACGGCAAATCAGTCAGTAATCTCAGTCAGTCAATTAAGGCATTTTAAATCTGCTCAAAGTATCATATTTCTCTACATAATTACACTGTCTGTTGATCTGCAAGTTTCTTAATGTAGATGGTGTCAAAGTAGCATCAACATTAACTGGCTTCTTTCCATAGTCCATCTTGGTCCATTTCTTCTCGAGGTAAAAAAGACACGCCTGACCGTCCAATGTATGTAAAAGACGATGTCTAATCATACAGTCCATCTTCTTTCATTGCTCCAGTTCTCATAGACACTGTAGAAGCTCTTGGTGGTTAACATGGGTCAGCATAGTCATTCTGACCAGTCTGTGATGCACAGTGAGACGTCGCTATCAGAGCCAGCAGTTTGTGTTACAGTAGATCTTCTGTGTGATCAGACAGGCTAGTCATGACTCCTCATGCACATCATTGAGCTTTGAATGTCCATGACTCTGTCACCAGTTCACCGGTTGTCCTTCCTTACTCCACTTTTGGTAGGTACTGTCACTGCATACTGGAAACACACCACTAGTTTTGGATATGTTCTGACCCAGTTGTCTCAACACATGTCTAATCTTGTATCTCTTGTGTTATTAATTGCCAGTTAAAGGTAAAGTATCTGTTAAAAATGATTAAAATAAAGACATTTTGTGAACTATTTATAAATTTGCTCAAAATTCTTCGTCATATATTTAAACAAATCAGTAAAACTGCATAAATGACATAATAAAATTAGAGTATAGAGAGCAGATCTTTGGTGTTAGTGCTCACCCTGCCTCTTCCTCTCTCTCTCTCTCATGATGTGTTTGTGTAAAGCTCGCGCCATTGCGTTCGACAGCTTTGGCCTCTCCAACAGAGCGGGCATGATGGCAGGGACTGGAGGGGCCAGCTGGGGCCAAAAACAAAAAAACAGCATTAACACAAAACCAAAACAATATGAGAATAACAGTCCAACAACACTAAAGATCTACAATCACTTAAACATCCCTGTAGAGAGATATATCAGAACTCATAAAACACTGACCAGATGCAAATTTCATTATAAAGAAGGTAAAATTAGTCCTTTATAACAGGACTACAATATATCCTAAAAGTTGTATTCACATTGTTTACTATTTTGTTTTTTAGCACAACTGGTTCTTCTTTCTCTCAAATAGATCAGATGTTTGACAAAAATACTATGACTATACTATAGACTGTGTGTGGTGAAAATTTGTCTATGGTGAAGTACATCAATATATTTGCACGACATCGCCCACTTCTACATTGCAGTCTCTAAAAATATCATGAAACCTTCTCTCAGATGTTAATGAAGGTGTCACAGACTAGTGGATGTGGTTTAGGACACAGTATGACTTACTTTGAACTATTAAAATGAATAAAACCACCACTACAGCCAGACATGCTGGGCTGATTGAAGACAGATCTCTGTATTTATGACTCTCTCATCATCACTAAAACTGATTCTAGATCAGCATTTTTGTTACTGTTTGAAGTTTACAGTGAGTCATAAAGTGTCCTAAAACATCCAGCAAGACTGGATTTCAGATAAAGCTATTTAGAGTTAACATGTGTAAAGTTGACAGAATTAAATATAATACAATTATTTTTTTTAGTTTATAACAGAGCTGACCACTTCATCTGTAAAGCAGACATATAACGTGTAATATTCTACACGTGTCAGTATTTCTATTCTTCCATTTTCAGTTCCACCTTAAATCCTGCAGCAACTGTATGGTGATTTAAGGTGGATAATGGGAAAAAGGAGCTAACTTCAGCCTTGTATTAATTTAACACACTTTTTCTGATCACAATTGTACACTATCTATATTTATTTAAAAATGGAGGTCTGCAACATGTAATATTAAATTAAACATTAGCGATTACAGAATTAGCTACATTAGCAGCTAGCGGGCTACCGGGCCTGAGCGCAGATAAACAGCACGACTAAACACAAATAAACACATAGACCAGAAGTAAAGACAGCACAAAGAGCTGCGAGACGCACGTTTGTCCGTTTTGTGGCAGTAAATGTAAGTGAAGGTCAGTAAATCTCTGCTCAGATGACTTAAAATAAGCTTTAAGCTTCAATATAAACAACACACACCAGCACTTCCGCTCACATGGGCGGGTCCTCTAAGACAGCAGAAACCAGGGTTGCCAGGACCACTAACACCACCCTGCTCCAAGTTTGTCTAAAACCCACCCTTCAGAAGTTGAAACTAGACTGTAGCTGGCTCGAGAACAACCAGTATACATTTCAATTTTCTGTTAAATCAAATCAACTTTATCACATCTTTGTTTTCAATGCTATAATCTAATTTATACGATTTATATGATAATAATAGTAGTATTTTATCATTACATGAATCATTTTTATTATATAATTTTGAAAGTACCAAAAATTGAACAAGCGCGACATCCGAGAAACTGGCAACCCTGATGGAAAAATAAGAGCATGTTGTGCTAGTTTTATTTTTATATATTTAAAGCAATTAACAAATATATTCATTAAGGCTTCAGAAGAGTAAACAATAATATAACACTTTAGTAAGATGGAAAGTATCGACCTCCTGCATGTTTAAATGTAATTTTTTTATTTTCTTATTTATTAAAATTCACTTTTTAGATTACTCCTCTCCCTTTGACTATTTATTTTCAGACATTGTGTTTGTCTATATTACTA
>BRDA01090201.1:5708-37015 GCA_036984385.1 Crenuchus spilurus
ATTGATTATATGATGAGTAATGAATAAAATAATTAAATAAATAAACGTAATACCACAGACTTTGGTGTTTGCAAACTCTTATGAATTGAATCACTCCAAACTCCGTTCATACACTTTTATATCCGTAGATTAATTGTCACACAAGTAATCAACAATCGACGTATTCAGAACATTTTGTCAATTTGACCATCACCAACATGCCCATGGCCATTCTTGTCTTCACTTCACTGGCACAGTCTGCAGCTTCTGTTACTCTGCATCCCAAATACATGAAAGAGTCTACTTGCTCCAAATTTCTTCCTTCTACTCTGATCTTCAGTATATCTTCAGTGTTCGTCATCATGTTTGTGTTTTCAGTTGTGCAACAGAGCTACAAGACTTATGCAGCTAACAACTAATGAACACACTGTTAATTAGATGCCTATATTTTCACATACTTGCCTCAAACCTCACTAAGTTAAGTATTCTCAAACGTTTGTGGTTTCAGACACCATAATGCAAATAAATAAATTAATAAAATAAGTAATGAGTAGTATATTAGTTACTACAATTTAAGAAGTAGCATGTTCAAAACTTTGCTCAGGCTAAAACATGAAAAAGTAACAATCAGGTTCAGAGTAAAAGTTGACTGAAAATTGGATGTGATATATAGCACTTTTCCGATTGTCAGAATTGGCACAAGACACTCCATTTCCATACAAATAAAACCATTCTGCACATTCGATGCAAAAAATAAATAAAATCTTTAGTCTGGCCCCTTGTGCTGCCCACATCGCTCTTTGATTGGTAGAAATATGAAACACATGCTGTGTAAATCCAATCAATTGTGCTTTTCTGTGTTTTTAAAACTCAAAACTCAAAAATTCAAAGCACTTTATTTTTATAATGAGCTCACATTTTAAATAAAGTTCTAAAAACTGTGCATTCAATCTCAAACGTATGGTAATTACTATTGGTCCCAAGTATACACAATCAGTGTCCTTGATTATAAATAATGGCTATCAGTGCTGACCCAGAAACAAAACATATCAGCCCACCCCTAGTTACAAGTTATTATAGCTATTACAAAAATCAACATGTACAAAATGACACTCAGGCTAAAGTAGGGGAAAGTATCAACTAGTTAATTAATTTTTCTAACAGCAATCAGCATGGATGGGCGCATTATTCATTTTGAACAACTTAATTGGTGTGAGCCAAGTCAATGATAAGGGATGTTGTTTACATGATGCTTATGTGCTCCTTGCACAAAGACTTCTGTATTTTTCTTAGCACTGCTCCTGCAATTCCTGTGCTTCTTTAACTTCATAAGTAATGCCAGTGTTTTCAGGGAATATCTACAAGAACTACCATCAAAAATATGTAAAAATCATTACAACGTCCTGTCTAGTAAGCCTGAGAAAGACTTCAAACTGTTAAATTATACATTGTCATGCATATACAATTTTGAAGCTAATAAAGCAAATATATGATCTAATGTTAGCCCATACAGTACACTCTCTGTAGCTAAAATAGCTGTGGCTTTTTCCAAGCTCATAGCATCTACTGAAACTGCAAACTACTCATGATATTGGTTTCTAACTTCTACATGCAAACATTAAAATACCAAATTCTTTCACATTTCAGTACAGTCCGTCCTTTTATCTGCTGATATTCACTTGTTCTTGAGGGCATTATTGTTAGTGATGGTCACTGGGAATAGAGACTGGGCAGTTGATTCAGAGAGAAATAAAACACAGTTGAAGGGACAGATGGATCGGGTATTTGGGATTATTTACACTCTGGCTTTGCTTGTCCATGTGGCTTCCTCCAGGATCTCCACTCTGTGGAGTTACACGCCAAAAACCAAGGTAAAGAAGCTAGTTTGAGCAGTACAACTCCAGTCACTGTATGATTCAGTTGCATATGTGGATGATTAATAATCAGTGAGAATCAGTGAGTGTACATGTCTAATTTTAGTTACCTAAGTGCAGGTGGTAGCTTTATTGTAGCACAATAAATACCATGTTAGCATGTTTTAAACTGGCTAGAACCTTAAGCTGTACTGTTTTTATGATCACTTACTTAGACCAACAGTCTTATATTCAGCCAATGTTGTGTATGTAAATGTATTTACTGTGACGTGATGATGGTTAAAATGAAATGATGCTGTTTTCTTGCTCTGTTGATGAATGTAAATAAAGCTACCAGAAATGTGCCTCAATGCAAGTAGACCACTGGTAGAGTGTCAGCTATTAATTGTTAGCTAAATTCACTTCAAACACCACATGGGTCTTAAATGATGTTTGGGATAAGGAGAAAACTTTAAATTTGATTTTGTGCTGAGCTATGGCTTAATACTTTTTTCTGCATGTCTATCCCTCTTTATCTTTCTCAAACACACACCAAACAATCAGCCAAACTGACCTAACACTGCAACCTAAAATCAAGCATTCCACTCATGCACATCCTTCAGTCACAGGAAACAGTGGCTCTCAATTAGGAACCCACTCAATCCAACCAATACCCAGCGTAATAAACACACAGCATGTGTCAGACACACGCACAGCACAAGAGCTCCAAAGAGCAACACTAAATCCTTCATCACTGCTACACAGTACTAGCAGCAAGCTGGAACATCCAGTCTTCAAACAGACTAAGCCTGACCCACAGACCAGCAATGAGAAATCCCCCAGTCACAGTATGATCAGTCCCTGCTTCCCTGATCAATTGTTATATTTTAATTCTGGTTTGATTATCATTCACATATTTATCATCAATGAAAAAAAAAGTCTTATGATGGAAGAATGACAGATGTTTGATGTATACTTTGCAAGACAACACCACAACAATGCACTACAGTGGACTAAATGCACTTGAATTGTTCATGTATACTTGTTCATGTAAGTCTCTGCAAGAAGTCTCTGCTAAAATATTAAAACAGTGCCAGAAATCCCTCTTTTACATATATGAGAGAATTTGTGATGCAAAAGAAAACACTTCTGATGCTTTAACTGAACTATAATGGACATCTATGTTGTGAAGAATGGTTTAAGCTATGCATATGTACTCCATTTTCTATGGAGCTGCAGCATTTAGGGCCACATCTTGAGACATCACATCTTGTGGTCCATTTAGATGCCTTTAATACTTAAAACAAACCAGCAAAGTTTAGTTAGAAACAGACTCTGTCTACTTATTGTGTACACTGAGGTTCAGAAGGCAGTGTTCACACTTACTCTAACAAACCACACTAATGGAGGAATCGCACCAGCGCTTGTTTAACCCTAACTAAAGCTGACAAGTGTGAACACACCCCATGTTTTTTAAAGAACAGTCTCAAGTTTAAGTTATTTCCTGTTTGAATTCCTTTTTAAATGTGCCTGATTCAATTCAGCAGTTAATTATCATGGTTAGCCGTTATGTGAGACTTTTTTTGAGTGTAACAAAAATAAATATTAAATTATCTGAGCATAATGTATTTATTCTACACTGTAAAAGGTAACACCAAAACTTACTCAAACAACACTAGTGTAGTTTATTATTAATTTCATACTCCCCTAGTGATTTAACTTGTGCAATTTTAGTAAGTTTCTCATTTTGTATGAAAATCTTTCCAAAATAAATATACTTCAGTAAACTACACTAGACATTTTCGAGTTCTGCCCTGAGCATGCACGAAGAACTTTCCAGACCTACACATCAGATGAAGATCTTCTACTGAACTGTAGCTAGGTAAGTTCAATTTTAATACCAATTATTGTTTGTTTGCTATGGTTCATAAGTCATTATTACATTTCCCCAGGACATATGTTCTGTTAATAGTGATAACTGCTGTCTATTAAGTAGAAATACGTGAGAGCAAGTTTTAATCGCTTCTCGGCCATTTGGCTAAGATCAAGTGTAATACCTACATCCATTGACTTTTCAGGGGTGATCCTACAGCTTTGTGCGAGAGGAAAGAGGAGATCCACCCCTGAAGACCTCAATGGAGATCTGGGTATCACCCCTGAGGACTTATTTGAGCAAACATCCCCAAAGATCTCGGTGAAAGGGACCGGCATTGCCAAAGGAGAATTCGCCGTGCTCTGGCTTTTAGTCAGGTTGGAAGCTCCCATGTTATCCCCACCTCTGGGATTCGGTGCCAGGGCAGGTGGAGGCCTGCCCCGCAGCATACGCTTTCTTTTAAAAATATTTTAAATTGCCTTAAATGTGGTATTTATTTATTTTATTTTTGGGTAACTTTGTGTATTTAGATAGGCTGAGGTGCTCTGAATGGTATTTGTTTAAAATAAACCAAAAGTACTACTGACTAGTAATTCTTTGTTGTGCTTACTTTATTTTTCTAAGGCAATCGGTTTCCTAAATTTTATTAAGTAAACTGGACTCTTGTGAAATTATTTTAACTTGAGTAATATAAAATGGACTTAAAAATGCCAACTTACATCTATATACTACTTTAAGTCAGAACAACTCAAATCAATTGAGTAAATACAGTTGTGTTTTAAGTACACTTAAATGATAGACATTAAGTAAACCTAACTTGAAATTAACAGTTATATTTACTTAACTATTTCAAGGCAACCAGTTTCCTAAATTCCTTTAAGTAAGATCAACTTATCAGATTTTACAGTGTAGGCTTCACATGCAACATTTCAACATCATAGCAACCTAAAACATGTAGGAATCAGGATTATGTCATCAAGATGGAAAAACTGTTCTAGCATTTAGCATTTATGTATGTATGACAAGACCAAACATGTGATACACTCCTAAAGGCTTTTAGCAAATACACTCACATTATTGCTTTGGAAAAATGTATTATAGTCGTGAGCATGGGCGTATTTCATTTCCTTGTTGGCAGGGGGGATAAACTGAAAATTTCCTCAAGAGCAATTCTTGGAGAGGACACAAAAGGTGCTGCCAAATGTATTGTGGGAATCTTTATTAGTACAGTATATTGTACACTGTTACTGTACAAGTGATTGCAAATAACTTAAGAGGTTGTACTAGATCTCTGTTGAGCTGTCAGTGTAGCCAGGATGCTACGAATCCCACCAGAAACCTGTAATTATGTATTTTTTTATTAATTAAGGCTTGATATATTTCTGAAATTATATAAAAAATACATTAGAGCCATTTTTCATGCAACATGAAAAAAGAATGAATATACTACAGATCCTAATTAGATAGAGTACGCTTATCATGAGTTATTATATTATAAAAATATTACTGCTATCGCCAGTATTTTTCTATGAGAACCAAGTATCCTGTATACATACATACATACATACATACATACATACTGTCACTGAGGGGTGGAGGAGGCGGATGCAGCTAGGTGTCTTGACAAAGCTTTATTTACAGGACCAACACTTGACTATGAATGATCTTAAACTGTGGAACTCAGACTATAGCTGTGGTAACAAAACACTTTGTGCTTCTCTTGTAATGAGTTGTACACTTTCTTCATTAGGTTGAAGACAATGTGCAAGCATATTTAATCCAAGACTGCTTAATCTGATTACAACAAAGGAAGCACAAGCACAGTCCTACTCAAGATCCATCAAAGTGTTAATGCTGAATACAGAGTAAGTACATTTGGACTAAGTGACACACCTGCGGAGAAAAATGCAGAAAAATGAAACAGCAGGCAACACATACAGACTCATACATAGCTGCATTTCAAGAGCCCTTAAGGGATAACACGTGTGTTAATTAATTGTGTTATATGTACAAGCGCCATCTGCACCCTGTTAAAAACCACTTGTGTTCTCCTCCATGCTGCTTAAACACACGTCTCAAATAACAATCAGCACTCCTTCCACTGCTACTGAAAGCTTCTGAGTGAAGAACTGTCGCAGTGACATGACCAGCTGGCTAAAATGATACACCAGTGGTAGACATCTTTCACTCTTCTCAAGCTTACATAGTCTTCACATGTCTCTCAGGCTGGCTTTACATGGAGAAACGTTCATAAAACAAGCTGAACGCTGCACATTGCATGCAGTAGATTTGTTAAGAAAAGCATTACATTATACAATTCAAGTGCAAATTAGCAAATATGTTTCAAGCTACCAAAACTGCTTGAAAGTTTCGAGTCAGATGTAGAGTCTAAACTTAAGATACGACATGGTGTGCAGTTAGTGGCCTGTATCCCAAAAAAATTCTGGTCTGACTCATTTAATGACTGCCACAGAATGGTCCAATGTTAGCAGGAAAGTGCATGATACATCTGCTTTTTGCACCATTTACCTGTTCAGGCCAGATGCACACAGCATGACCTCACCAGCAAAACAGTCAGTATGACAGCCCTCCATTAGCGACTGCCATGTCACAGCTGCCTGCGCCACTGGACTGCTTTTGTATCACGCCAGTCAATGGCCTTTATCATAATGGCCACAGAGAGTAGGCTAATAATGTGCTGGGCTTTAGAAATGACTAGAGGAATGAGGTGGACAATGAAAAAGGAACAACGTAGGTAGCTTTGTGCATAAGGGAGACTCTTACTGCAGTAAATTCATGATTGTGACTTAACAAACAGCTGAAAACATCAGAGGCAATTAGTGCAGAAAGAAATTTACTTACAGTCAAAGAGGCACAATGCAAGTTATTGGTCAGTACTGTGAACTGCCTACCATTTTAAACAACACAGTGTAATATTTTAACATGTGTTTGAAAGTTTGTGAACCCTTTAGATAAAGTAGATAAAGAGAACCTAGTTAAACAAATGAGACAAAATTATTTGTTGAGGAAAATGATCCAATATGACATATTTGTGAGTTGAAAAAGTATGTGAACCTCTAGGATTAGCAGGTAATTTGAAGGTGAAATTAGAGTCAGGTGTTTTCTATTAATGGTATGACAATCATGTGTGAATGGGCACCCTGTTTTATTTAAAGAACAGGGATCTAACAAAGTCTGCACTTCACAACATGCTTTGTGGAAGTGTATTAGAACACAAACAAATTAGATTTCTGAGGACCTCAGAAAAAGAGTTGTTGATGCTCATCAGGCTGGAAAACGTTACAAAACCATCTCTAAAGAGTTTGGACTCCACCAATCCACAGTCAGACAGATTGTGTACAAATGGCAAAGCAAATGAAGGTCTCTCTCACATTAGCTAATGTTAATGTCCACCATCAGGAGAACACTGAACAACAATGATGTGCATGGCAGGGTTGTAAGGAGAAAGCCACTGCTCTCCAAAAAGAACATTGCTGCTCATCTGCAATTTGCTAAAGATCACGTGGACAAGCCAGAAGACTATTGGAGGAATGTTTTGAGAATGGATGAGACCAAAACAGAACTTTTTGGTTTAAAGGAAAAGTGCTATATTTGGAGAAAGTAAAACACTGCATTCCAGCATAAGAACCTTATCGCATCTGTGAAACATGGTGGTAGTATCATGGTTTGGGCTTGTTTTCCTGCATCTGGGCCAGGACAGCTTGCCATCATTGATGGAACAATGAATTGTGAATTATATCAGAGAATTCTAAATAAACATGTCAGGACATCTGTCCATGAACTGAATCTCAAAAGAAGGTGGGTCATGCAGCAAAATAACGGGTGGTCACACCAGACAGTGAAAGGTTCTCATACTTTTGTCACTCACAAATATGTCCTATTGGATCATTTTCCTCAATAAATAAATGAGCAAGTATAATATTTTTGTCTCATTTGTTTAACTGGGTTCTCTTTATCTACTTTTAGGACTTGTGTGAAAATCTGATGATGTTTTAGGTCATATTTATGCAGAAATATAGAACATTCCAAAGCTTTCACAAACTTTCAACCACCACTGTATGTGCTGTAATATAATTTATATAATATGGATAAAACAATCCAGACACGTAATCTAGTGAGTACAGCTACTTTAAGGTGTGCTCATTGTTGACAAAGGTTGTTGAATCTCCACAGAAAAGCACTGTTATTAGAATGGGACAGACTGGAACAGCCACACACCTAACTAGCCTAATTAGCCTACCCCTAACATACTCAATGCCAAGTGTCGTCAAGGGGCCACCAACTTTGGGTTATGTAGCTATATTCTCTGTAGCAATGGGGCTCAATCCAATACCTTTGGAATGAGATCAAGTTTAGATTTTGGTCCAGAACCTCAGTGCCTGATCTCACTAATTTAGTGAATACATGGTTGAATACAGTCAAATCCTTGCAACACTGTTCCAACATCTAGTGTTAAGCCTTCTCAGAAGAGCAGAGACTGCAGCAAAGTTGGACAAAGTCATTATTATTGAATGCCTTTGATTTTAGAAAAACTTGTGATGGAAAAAGTCTTAAAAACGGGCATTTTTGGCAATATCTGTTATTATATATATCCTTGTCTCTCACTGTCTCTCTTCCCATCCATCCATCCAACAAAGAGAAAAAAGATCTTTTACAGTAATCATGGTCATTTGTATGCTAATATATGCTGCAGTCTTAGGGAAAAAAAACTGGAGCATCAAATAAGAATCCTCAGGCTGAAATTATTCTCGTGATGATTCATTAAGGACAATATATCCATGTTGACAAGGATGGATTTCTCATAGATGGCTTTTAGAAAGCCATTCTTGTCAACATCACTATTGTGTTCATCAATATCTGCTTTTCTCTTGTGAGCCACAGTTGACTGCACAGGCTATAGATCCACTTGATGTTATTTTTTAAAATGTGTGTTAATGTTCATGTATCTAACTAATGTGCAGTCAGTTGGCTCATTAGTTGCTTCTCTCTCAAAAGCTTTGTACAGATTGCCGCAGCCACACGGTTTGATCTGTAGCATCGCCCTGGTCTCGCTGTCTAACTCTCCAATAATACCACAGACTCAGAAGCCTCCTCTATGAGACACACAGATAATGTATCTGGTCAAGCTTGGTCAGTCTAATCAAACTCTCATTATCAAAGCCTCCTATTTCTCTTTCAGACAACACACACACAAGTGGGATTATGCACAACTCCAGCAGCGAATGATCCCCAATTTTCCCACCTATCCTTGAGATGATGAAGGGGTGAAAAGCTTCCACCTTGTGCAAAATTTGATTAAATAGGTGAGTGCTGGTGATTGCCGTTGGGAAATCATTAAAGCACTGATTAGAGTGAGAGAAGAGGGATGATGTGAGGAGGGTTTAGAGGAACAGCAGTCAAAGAAAAAGGAAAGTCTCAAAAATGTGATTTTATGTATTTATTCAAATATTATTCGTAAGTATATATAACAATTCTATGCTGATTTCCTGAATACAGCATGTAACATTATTATTTCAGAAATATCCAGAATCACCCCAATTGGCTCTGCAGGCTAAGGAGCTGTCACTATGATGAGGATCGCGAATTCCAGTCCCAATCATGCTGCTTGCCATCGGCAGCCAGGGCCTGAGAGAGCAAAAATTGGCAATGCCCTTTCTAGGCGGGATTGATGTCACTCTCTCTGCAGCTCAGGCATTTGCCAGGTGATCCATCAGATCCTGCGCTTTCCCACGAGCGCATTGGTTTTATAGTAGCAGTGTTTTTGTTGTAGTAGCAGTGTATCAGTATAAATTGCATTTAATAATGTTTGTAGTAGTGTATACTCTACTTATTAACGATTGAAGTAATATATATTGTACTTATAACTGGCTGTAATAGTCTGGTCTGTGGTATTATTTGGTAGAATTATGCCTGTTATGCTTTTTGCTCTCAGTCTTAGAACAAAAAGAGCAAATTAAATAGAACAAATCTGTTAATCTGTGCTTCTCACTAGTTAAGATCAAGCAGGCTGGGTTAGAAGAGCCTATGTGTTTATGTTGAAGTTGTGTGTGTGTGGTTGTGTAAGTGTTTTGACCTCTTGGGTGTAGCCCTGTTGAGATGCTAATTGCAAATCAGCATTTGAGGCAGGTGGTCAGGGAGAGCAGCTGCTTGAAAGCAGAGAGCGATGGAAAAATGGAGAATTAGACAGAGAGAGTGATCAGAAGCTGAGCAAGTGATGCAAGAAAACACTGCTTCCTTGCTTCCTCTCCATTCTCTGCTTCCCTTTCATGTACTATGTTAAATGAGTGGTGATAGCAGTAACATTAAAAACGCAAACCTGCACAAACTCCAGCAGAAATGTTCTGCAGTGGATTCAGATAGTTGTAGTTTATCTGGAAGGAAAAAAGCAGACAGAAAGGAGCTTTTGATTTCCTCTCTACACTGCTATTCCCGATGGTACCCAGCAATAGATGGGGTGGTTAGGAGGAGTGTAAGAGCAGTAGAGTGAGAGAGAAAGAAAGAGACCCAGCGAGTTCTGCAATTAAAAGAAGCCGGCTGAGGAGTTGGGAGTCATTCTGCACAGGCTCATTCATCACAGGCAAAACAACAGCAGCACTCCAGGGTTCTAGGTGAGCTGCAGACGCGGCCTGGTCCCGCTTGTTTATCTTAAAGCCGGAGTGTAAGCTCAGCCTCATCCTGCACGACCCAGCATGCTGACGGCTGAAAAGCACAGCTGAAATTAATCATCTCCTCATTGTTTTGTGGCTCAGGTGATGAATCGTGTCTAGACAGTATTTAGAGGAAAAAAAGAAGTTTACGGCTGGTCGTGATGAATTACAACAGCAATATGTAATGTTATTTGTTTCTAGCTCACTGCTAAATTAGGAACAAATAAAACAGCTAAACCTGTGCTTCCCACCTCCATTACAGCTTTGAATCTGACTCCAATGAACATTTTGTTTCTGGAATGACACTCGTTTTAAAAACTAAAAATTCCAATTAACAAATCATCAACAGATCATTGCATTATTTGTGAAAGATCTACATTGACTTCTACAAGCAATACATGTCTGGAAGCAAAGTGATTTTCATTTTACAAGCCCTGAAACCTGCCGGCAGTCCCTGTCGTAAGTTTCAATTTTTGGCCACAATTCTGATGAGAATTTCCTGTAGACTGGGATTTTTGCTATTGCTGGTAAATCTGTATGACCATACACTTCAATACACCTGCAAATTCAGCTACTTCCATTACATTACATTACATTACATTACATTGCATTTAGCGGACGCTTTTATCTAAAGCGACTTACAATAGTGGGAAAGTACAGATGCGAAAAAATAATACTGGAGTTGTACTAGTATTTACTAGTACTAGTATACTAGAATTAACATTTGGATATCGAATGCTGAGTGCATATCAGTACTCATGGGGAGTATTTGGGATCACTAGAGCAGGTGCTCTTTGAAGAGCTCGGTTTTTAGGAGTTTCTTGAACCCAGCGAGGGACACCTCTGCTCTAGTGGTGGTAGGCAGCTTGTTCCACCATCTGGGAACTACTGAGGAGAACAGTCTGGATTGCTTTGTGTGAATGTTAGGCAAAGCAATGCGACGTTCAGTGGAGGAGCGCAGCGACCGGGCCGGGACATAAGCTTTTAAGAGCGAGTGTAGATAAGAGGGAGCCTGCTCTGTCATCACCTTATAGGCGATCGTGCAGGCTTTGTGTTTGATCCGGGCAGCAATCGGAAGCCAGTGTAGCTCAATGAGCAGTGGGGTGACATGTGCCCGTTTTGGATGGTTAAAAACCAGACGTGCTGCTGCATTCTGGACCATCTGTAGTGGTTTAATAGTGCAGGCTGGGAGGCCTGTTAGCACAGGCCTTTGGCATGACCAAATTCTCCTTTTTGCCATTATTAACATTTGCTTTGTGAGCTCAACATTCACTGCATGTACCACCTCTTCTCAATCTATGAATCCTGTCGCACACCCCACAGGTATTTATATCATCTTTTATATCATCCCCGATCATCCTTGTGCAACTCCATCTGCAGGAGCCTGATGTTACTACCTTAGTAGTAACCTTAAACACGAAGGGGCTCATTTTTTTCTTGGAAGATTAAAAACCTGATGTATAATAACAGATACATGTCTTTTGCCACATTTATCCATCCACTGTATGCAGACTTTGAATGAAGGCAGTAGAACTTGAGGAGAAAGCAGACAGTTTCAGCATTTGCATCTTAGAAAATAAAATATGTTGGACCCAGTGATAGATGCAGGCTATAAAAAGGTTAAAGATCTATATGGAAAGAAGGCATTTTATAAAATTACATTATATGAATAAACATATTCAGACACCCCTTTTAATTAAGTAAATCTAAATTAAAATTTGAAGGGACAACCATTACTATATACACTGATAAGAAATCATTACAGGGCTGATATGTGAAGGAATTATCTCACATATCACAAATTTCTACAGTTAAAGAAGCATAACTTTTCCCCTTTACCCCCCCCCCCATACATTCAGCCAAGAAGTTTGTATGGCCGAGTGGGACTAAAGGCACTGAGATTATGATCTGAGGATCACATGTTCGAATTCCAGTTCATGCTGCTAGCCATCCGCAACCGGGATATGAGAGGGTAAGACGGCACTCTCTCCCCAGCACTACTAAGTAACATCAGCTGGCTCAGGCGTCTGCCAGGCGATCCATCAGAACTGGGGATCCTGCGCTTTCCGGGCAATGTTGGTTGCCCAGCGGCGATGTATTGGTAGCAATTCAAAAAGAGGTGGTGGGCTGACTTCAAATGCATCGGAAGAGACACAGCAAGTGATAGGGAGAGTCAATGAATGGGCAGGTTGATTGGCTACCAAACACTGGGGGAGAAAATCCAGTAAAAAATTTTAATATGTGGGCCTCAAGTGCCTCAGCAGGCTAAGACGCTGACACCATGGCCAGAGGATCACGAGTTCGAATCCCAGTCATGCTGATTGCCATCAACAGCCGGGGCCCAAGAGAGCAAAAACTGGCAGTGCTCTCTCTGGGCGGGTAGATGGCGCTCTCACTCTCCCTATCACTCACACATTACAATGTCCGCTGACTCAGGCATCTACTGATTGGTCCGTTCAGAGCTGGGAGCCCTGCACTTTCCTCTGAGTGTTGGCTCCCCAGTGATGGTGTATGCTTGTGCTTGTCTTCACCCTCCTAGAGTCAAGGACAGTGCAAAGTGATGGGGAGAGCCCCTTACCAGATGGGATGGGTTAATTGGCTACTACCACATTGGGAAGAGGCTAAAAATTGGCAAAAAGTATTTAATAAATAAATAAATAAAAATTAAATATGTATATGTGTATAACAGTAGCTATGAGGATAACATAACTAACAAGTAATAGAAGCTTATTATCACCAATTAGCATTGTGCAAACTTCATATGTAAATCATCAACACTAGCCTCAATCTTTGTCAAGTTGTTAGGTCATCTCAATGGCTTCTGACTCTAAATGACATCTGATTCAAACTATTTTGTAACACAAATGATCATACAGCTCTGAAAGTACTTACTGTAGATTGGTACAAAGTACTGCAGCCATTGAAAAGAAATGAGTTTTTTTTTCACCCACACTGCAGCTCTGTCCATATGAAAGCACACTGAGTCTCACTGAGATAAGCCTCTAAGCGATGCTGGCTATGATGTAGAAACACTTCCCAATTATGAGGCAAGTTCATGACTCTCAAACAGCCCATCTTTT
Source organism: Crenuchus spilurus (assembly GCA_036984385.1). NCBI lineage: Eukaryota > Metazoa > Chordata > Actinopteri > Characiformes > Crenuchidae > Crenuchus > Crenuchus spilurus. The sequence goes on from BRDA01090201.1 coordinate 19,162, forward strand.
CTTTTGTTCATTTTCAGAGGTCAGTGGAATTGACCCAATGTTCCTCAGGGTCATTTTCCTGGAGACTACATCTAACAGAGCAGCACAGCCTTCAGTGGCCAACCCTGAAGGTACACTACTGACAGACCGGGAAGGACAAAGACAAGTGTGGAGGGGACTGGAATTGTGCAGCAATGCCGAAAGGAGGTCAGGAGAGCAGTGGGGTTTAATTAGTGTCACAGCGACAGAAGAGAAGTGAGCTGGAGATGAGTCAGCCACATTATCTGAGCACATACATGCCTTCGTTACCTCAGCATAATGTGTGCAAGCTGTCCTCGGCACAGAAGTGTGAGGGACCGTCTGTGTTTCTAAGGTTACTCATTTATGTAAGACCAGAGATCAGAGAGACTGCTTATGAAATAGAGCTTTTAAGACCTCATTTACTCAAAAGTTTAACAAAAGGCATTACAAAACACATGCAGGCCCATACAAAATGTCTAAGCTGATCTACTAACACAGTCTACAGGGGATAGCATTTTTCAAATGAGCAAAAAGCATGTCCATATGGCTGATTTGCCATAATGAATATGGGTGGTGTCATTGCAAATAGATTAATTTAGCACCCGCAGTGTGATTTACCAAGCCTGAAAGTAGTTTTGAGAACGGCCAATATGTACGTAAATTAACAGCACTGAAGTGTAGACACTAATCTGTAGAATGTTTCTGACCAATTTCTATATATTACACAATGCAAATAAATGCTATTTGTGTGAAGTGAAACCCTCCTAAATAAGTTATATACAAATTATAAATTATATTTCTTGAAAATAACATCTCATGGACAGTGGGGGCAGTGCCCTTGGATTGGCAGTTGGGTGTGGTAGTCCTTATTTTCAAGAAAGGGGAATGGAGGGTGTGTTCCAACTACAGGGGGATCACTCTTCTCAGCCTCCCTGGTAACGTCTATTCAGGGGTGCTGGAGAAGAAAGACAGACTGATTCAGGAGGAACACTGTGGGTTAGGGTTACGGTACTCTGTGAGTATGGGGTAGTGGGCTCTTTGCTAAGGGCCATCCAGTCCCTATACAAGTGAAGCAGGAGCCTGGTCCACACTGGAGTAAGTCAGACTGGTTTCCAATTGAGGTTGGACTCTGCCAGGGCTGCTCTTTGTCACCAATTCTATTCATAATTTTTATGGACAGAATTTCTTGGCGTAGCCAAGTGGTGGAAGGTGTCCAGTTTGGTGAACTCAGGATTCCATATCTGCTTTTTGCAGATGGTGTGGTCCTGCTGGCTTAATCGGACCAAGACCTCCAGCTATCACTGGACCAGTTTGCAGCTGAGTGTGAAGCGACCGGGATGAGAATCAGTACCTCCAAATCTGAGACCATGGTACTCAGCCGGAAAAAGGTGGAGTGCTCTCTCCAGGTTGGGAGGGTGTTCTTGCCTCAAGTGGAGGAGTTTAAGTATCTTGGGTTCTTGCTCACGAGTGAGGGTAAGAGGGAGTGAGAGATCGACAGACGAATCGGTTCAGCAGCCACAGTGATACGGGCTCTGTGCCGGTCTGTCTTGGTGAAGAGAGAGTTGAGTCAAAAGGCAAAGCTCTCCGTTTACCGGTCGATTTACGTTCCAACCCTCATCTGATCATGAGCTTTGGGTAATGACCGAAAGAATGAGATTGTGACTACATGCGGCTGAAATTAGCTTTCTTTGTAAGGTGTCTGGGCTCTCCCTTAGAGATAGGGTAGAGTTCGGACATCCGGGAAGGGCTCGGAGTAGAGCCACTGTTACTCCATGTCGAGAGGAGCCAGTTGAGGTGGTAAGGATGCCTCCTGGGTGCCTCCCGGGTGAGGTGTTCCAGGCATGTCCAGTTGGGAGGAGACCTTGGGGAAGCCCTAGGACACGCTGGAAAGTTTACATCTCTCAGCTGGCCTGGGAACGCCTTGGAATCCTCCCATATGAGCTGGAAGATGTGGCTGGGGAGAGGGACGTCTGGTCTTCTTTGCTTGGGTTGTTACCCCCATGACCCAGACACGGATAAGTGGAAAATGATGGATGGATGGATATATATTACTACATTTCTAACTAATCTCTAATAAAATTTCTGTGCGATTATATTGCTTTAGACTATCCAAGTTTTAATTCATCTATGTTAGGGATGGATGGATGGATGAATGGATGGATGGATTGGTTGGACGGCTGGATAGATGATTGATTGGATGGATGGATGGATGGATAGAATGATGGATGAATGAATAAATGGAATGCTAGTTGGATTAGTGGATGGATGGATGGATTAATAGATGGATATATGGATGCATGGATGAATGGATGGATTGCTGAATGGATGGATGGATGCATGAATGAATGGATCGCTGGATGAATGGATGCATGGATGGATGGATGGATTGATAGACAGACATATGGATTTATGGATGGACATATGGATAGATGAATGATTATTGACCCCAAACAAAATTGCAGCATTACAGTAGCAGACATAAAATCGCAAAGAAACATACATATACAGTCATGGCCGAAAGTGTTGGCACCCCTGAATTTTTTCACATATATATATATATATAAATTAATAAACAAATATATATATATATATATATATATATATATATATATATATATATATATATATAAATAAATAAATTAATAAACAAATAGCCTGACTCACATAGAACAGTGGAGAACTCAGCCACTCTTTGTTGAATTTCTCATCATGCCCATGTCTTACTAACATATTTCACCTGACTTGAATGACAACCAGCTGCCAGTGGATTATAAATTGTGTACTTTTTAACATATGTGTTCTACTGAGCATTTTATTTGCATGAAATTAAGCTGGTGTGGTTAAAAAGCACAGCAAGAGCCATAGAGCAACATAATAGAAAAATAGAATAAAATTAAGGCCTTCTGATGTTCACGTTAAATATATTTGATTGTCTTATTGTTGTTCAAGCAACCCCATTATCATGGCTGTGCAGCATTTTATTTGTAGGCCTTTGTTGTGTTTTAGGCCCAGCTGCAAATAATTACTTTGTCAACAGATGGCTTCATACATGCGCAAATTAGCTCCTATGCTAATATTGCTAACATCATTAGCATAACTCTCTATTTTGAAGCAAGATGGTTTGTTATAAATGGAAAGGCACAATGATATGCTACTTCCTCCTAGATGAAAGTGAAATTAATACCTATCAATGTGTCTGAAATGTTGAAGAGCAACAGTTTCTATATGTGTTCCTCTCTTTTGTCTTCGCAGTTCAATTATGCATTCGGGCTGCTTCAAAAACAGAACGAAGAGTCATTTATAATTACTAACAAGCTCTAACTCACCTAGCTCCAGATGAATTCCAGGTACAAAAGAGTTCAGAAAGAACATGACGATGACTATGGCCAGCACTGACACACACTTCACCAGGAGGACTTTGTCTGTAATTCTGTGCTGTAAAGGGAAAAAAAACACAGAAAGACCAAATCAGAGAAAGAGAAAAAAAGATAGAGGACCCTCTCTGACACCAATTATGTCCTCTAAACGGTAGCTCGGGCAGAATCAGAGAAATTAGACCTCCCTCTCTTCATTATGATGATAACATCAGAACAGAAATGGAACTGTCAAGTGGGGTTACTCAAGAAAATGTATGAAGTTTGTGTAAGCGTAGGAGAATGTGTGGGCTGCAGCATTAGTGTACATAAGAACACTCACCTCAATCACGGTTGGTTTATGATCATTTTTGTTTTTACCTTTTTCTGAAGCTCTTGAATGTTGTTCTCCCAGTTTTTGTCCTCCTGAGATATTTGCCTGGTAAAAGGTATACAGTGCTTAAATGTATATTTACACTATAGAGCAATGCATGTCAATTACATGAAAACATTCAGTGGCACATCTATATATTATAAGCAGTTGCAAGAAAAGTATGTGAACCCTATGCAATTACATGGATTTCTACATAAATTGGTCATTAAATGTGTTCTGTTCTTCATCTAAGTCACAACAATAGACAAACACAGTCTGCTTAAACTAATACTGCACTATACAGCATATATATATATAAATTGTTCATTGAACACAACATGTAAACATTCAAGGTGCAAAGTGGAAAAATCTCGTGGAGCATTGCCTGATGTGAACCATGCCTCATGCAAAAGAGCTCTCAGAAGACCAAGAATTCAAGAATTCATGTTGACTTGCATGAAGCTGGAAAGGGTTACAAAAATATCTCTAAAAATTATGTTCATCTGTCCACATTAAGACAGACTGTCTACAAATGGAGAAAGTTCTGCAACTGTTGGTACTGGGTGTGGTTGCCCTGTAAAGATGACTGCAAGAATATAGCACAAAATGCTCAATGAAGTGAAGAAGAATCCTAGAGTGTCAGCTAAAGACTTCCAGAAATCTCTGGCACACACGAACGTTTTTGTTAACAAATCTACAATAAGTCAAACATTACACAAGAACTAAGTTCATGGAAAAATACAATGGAGGAAGCCACTGCTGTTCAAAAAAAATCATTGCTGCACGTCTGAAGTTTGCAAAAGAACACCTGGATGTTCCACAGCACTACTGGCAAAATATTATATGGACAGATGAAACCAAATTTGAGTTGTTTGGAAAGAACACACAATGTTATGTGTGGAGAAAAAAAGGCGCAGAGCACACCAACTTCAAAACCTCATCCCAACTGTGAAATATGGTGAAGGGGGCATAATGGTTCAGGGCTGCGTTGCTGCAACAGAAAAATTAATTCCCAAGTTTAACAAGACATTTTCCAGGAAAATTTAAGACCATCTGTCCACCAACTGAAGCTCAACAGAAGATGGGTGATGCAACAGGACAACTACCAAAAACATACAAGTAGATCAACAACAGAATGGCTTCAACAGAAGAAAATACACCTTCTGGAATGGCCCAGTCACAGTCCTGACCTCAATCCAATTGAGATGCTGTGGCAAGAGAGTGATTCACACCAGACATCCCAAGAATATTACTGAACTGAAACAGTTTTGTGAAGAGGGATGATCCAAAGTTCCTTCTGACCATTGTGTAGTTCTGATCTGTAACTACAGGAAATGACTAGTTGAGGTTATTGCTGTCAAAGAAGGGTCAACTAGTTGTGTTAAAAAAAACCATAAAAACATATCATTTGTTGTGCAGTATTAGTTTAAACAGACTGTGTTTGTCTATTGTTGTGACTTATACAAAGATCAGAACACATTTAATGACCAATTTATTGAGAAAAAGCCACAAAGGGTTCACATACTGTACTTGTTCTTGCAACTGTATGTACAGTACCAGTATATACAAAAAGTTTGGACACACATTCTAATTCAATGTTTTTTTTCCTACATTGTAAATTAATACTGAAGTCATCCAGACTATGAAGGAACACATAAGGAGTCTGCTAGTAAACTTTAAACTGTTAAACAAACCAAAATATGCTTTAGTCTTCACAGTAGACACACAACTGATGGACTCAAACACATTAAGAGGGCAAGAAATACAAGTAATTAAGTCTTGACAAGGCACAGCTGTTAATTGAAAGCCATTCCAGGTGACCACCTCATAAAGCTGACTGAGAAAATGCCAAGATATGCAAAGCTGCCAATTCTGATTCAAAGATCTTCAAAGATCTAATCCAGAATCTCAGGTTATAAAAATATTTCATTTTGAGTTTTAGTAAATTACTATTCAGTATCAACACTAAAACAAAAATGACTTTACATGTGATGAATATAAAACATGACAGTTTATCTACTTTAAATTATGAACACAAATGAACTTTTTCCACAATATTCTCATTTGTGCAAGTGCACAAGTACACTGAGGGCCACAAAACACTGTGCTCTACCCTTTTTTGATACTGTAGAAGTTATACTCCAGTCATAATTCCAATTACATGTGGACTCTCTCACTTTCTAATTTGAGTTCAATGAAAGTCTTCCCTTTTCTACTTCCCTAAGTGCAAGAACATTTGACATCAGCAGCAGAACATTTAATTGACCTGCCATTAAGCGGGCCAAGTTAATGGTGTGAAATTTGAGACTGAAATTGACTTGCTCATAACACTCCTATGGTACTTTGGGGTCACTTATTTCAGAACTACACTTCTGTTTCCACTCCATGTCCTGTCACTACGAAAATATCATTCAACTACAATAGACAGATGGCATCATACACTCTTTCCTAAGCCTTAATAGCCTGTCCTGAACTCCTAAAGTGGATCATTAGTGGACACGTTGATGATTATTAGATACATCCGTTTTCTTGCTCTGAACCATATGTGCAGTTGACGTACCCCTTGACATGCTGGATTAAAATAAGCATCTGTTACTATGAAAAATAGCATAGAACAGGGCAGTGCTACAGCTGAAATTATCTCTCCCCATGATTACAATTACAGCCCTCAGTGTGGAGCACACAGAGTCAGTGTGATTCAAAATAATAACCCTCAGTGTTTCATACACATTAACCAGCATTTCGCAACTCATTACTGGGGGCTTCCATTGGAGGGCTGCTGCCAGCCACAGCTAATGTCTCTCTGCGTGTGTGAAGGAGTATGGTGGTCAGGGGAAGCTCTGAGTGACCTGCTACCAATGTGGGCTATTAGCTATTGACCAGACCTCAAATTGCTGTTGACTGCTTGCCAGTGAATGAAGTTAATGAATACATGAATAAATTAATGCATTCACTCATTTTGGATTTTTATTTGCATTCCTAAAATGTACTGTGGAAGTAAAGCAGTATTCAATAAATAACTGAAGTTGGGCTAGACCAAACAAAATTTGAAATCATATCTTACACATTTAAATTTAATTTTTAAATAAAAATTTATATATGAAAGAATGTATATTTAGCACACGTCTTTTTATATATTATTTTTTTAAAGGAGCTCTATAACACTTTGTAGTGTTCATAATGACCAAAGTCATTCTGACAGACTGCAATACACTACAGGAATTATAGTGGGTGGTATAGCTTAAACTGTTTCATCCCAAGACATTTTGGTATAGATAGAACTTTGAGTAATGATGACAAAAAACTAAGGTCCTAGAAGATGATTATCTAATTAATCTAATAATTAATTTTAGTTGTATTGTATTTTAGCTTATTCCTCATAATTCCACTGCACTTTGTGAAGCACTTTGTGATCTCATGTCTGTGAAAGGTGCTATATAAATAAAGCTTACTTACTTACTTACTTAATAACAGATAAGTTAATTTATTGTAAAAATAATCATTATTTATAAATGAATAGTTTAATTGTAGTATGCTATACATACCCTGTTTTAAAAGAGTATGATTGTGTTGCTGTTATATAAAACTTGGAAATTGTGAAGGATTAAGCTTAAATTGTTACACTAGGCACTTTTGTAAATGAAACAAATATGTAATTCACTGGGAGAATTTATGGCCAGATAATTTCCTTTTTTCTTCAATTATTTCATATTTTCTTAAAAAATGTTTTCATTTTAAGACAAAAATCAATTAGATTTAAGGAAGGCTTGTTCAGGTAAAATATTGTTTGCAATCACAATAATAAAAATTAGAAATCCAGAATGTCAAACTGTTAAAATAATTAATTTAGAGTTTGAGGAAATTACTATTTTAAGTATCAACATTAAAACAAAAGCAAAAAAGCCTTGAAATATGTCACTTTATGTGTAATGAATATAAAATATTTTACCTTTTAAAATTAAATTATGAGTAAATAATAAAAAACAGTTTAACAAGTTTATAAAGATTATATATAAATAATATATACATCTGAAGTAAAATAGAACTAAACAATATACAGATCTTTTGCTATTGCGTTATAACTCATAGCTGCATTGGCACTAAATGTTTTTCACATCTGAGTTTCTCAAGTCATTTGTCTCTTAAGTGCATCAAAATACTCAGACACTACTATACACTTCAGACGATGCTTAAATTTTGCAAACATTGCAAGAGTTTCATGGTTTAAAGTTTTAACTGGAGCAGTTTGCTTCATTACTTGTTATGAGAACCAGAATCCATTACTGCACCACTGCGTAATATATATAAAATATGACAGTTTACCTTTTTGAATGAAATTTTGAACATCAAATTAATTTTATCATGACATTCTAATTTTTGCATATTCACCAGTAGTGGTTCTAATAAAGCAAAAGGATGAATGCATGTTTTTGGATGGTAGACCTTCAACATAAATCTTTTGTGGCTGTTGGAAGTGGACAACAGGATGGGGAATGACAGCCAGGACAAAGTCTCTTGGAGGGACAATTGCTTACTAGTCTGGCTTTGGAGAGAAGCCCTAGTATTGGGATTTAGGACTGAATCCCAGCAGCACAATATGCCATCTGAGGCTGAGGCTTCAGAATACTAACAGGCATGTTCTTCAGTTTGAGAGAAGGACAGCAGTAATGTCTGTGTCTTCTCCAGTACTAGTTGTGGTTGTAGTTAATGCTGTAGAACACTCCTGTGAGTCCAATGTCCCAGTGCAGCGATGGGAACACTGTGTCCTATAAATACATCTCAGACATAAAGCAGGGTCCTGATTCTCTGATATCAGGGAAAACCCTTAGGCCTTTTCTTGAGACATATAAAGGTATTGCCTGTTGTCCTGGCTAAATTTCACTCCTAATCATCTCCATCTTCAAAAACTGACTTAACCTCTCCTCACCTCTCTGTCTAACAGCAAATGTATGGTGACAGTTCTGTTTGTGGACTGGCTGCTGTTGCTTTATGCTGCACATTGGTGCTGGTAGACGTGACTTTTTTTTTAACTTGAAATAGTCAATGACTGAATTTACCAATGAACTATGATACATTTTGGTTAGTAGTCTCTTTTTGCCTTACTGACAAATTAAATGGCTCATCCTACCTGACCTATCCATTTGTAACACTTTTGGACATTACAAAAAAGAATTTGTTTTCTATTGTATATGTATGTATAATGAACGCTGTAATAAAATGCATTGCTATTTCATTAATCAAGGTAATATTAATCATAATATAGCAATGATAGTTCTTTTATGTTTAAAGTTCAGTCTCAGGAATGTGTGTAATGGAAAAAAGACTATTAATAAAACTGGCATTTAATGCATTCTGTACAAAATCCTTCAGAACTGCTGCTTAGAATTTTTTTCATCCATTAAAAAATGTAATTACTGAGATCCATTTTGTGAAAATAGCTGAAAAGTGTCATAGATTTAATCAAATCTTTATTTTTTCGAAACAAAGAATGGAGAAATTAATGACTCTGGCTGTGGGGTCGTACCTCTGGAAGGTTCTGAGCTTCTTGCGCAGGAGGCTCTCCAGGTTGAGAACCTTCTGCATGAGGAGACACTTGACAGCAGTCTCCTCTCGGCTGGCTGGGTTGATGCGGTGTGCTGTCTGCCTCCAGACCAGAATCTCATGCTTCAACTCTGCAGACGGGCACAAACAAAGTCGGGACAAATGCATCAACAGAAAACAAAGAGAATAGCATGTGGACATTTCTATCCATGAGAAAAACAGATGGGTTTGAATTACACTGATCAGATTATATTGATTTAAGCACACAAGGTATAAAGCCACAGGTTCTGGAAGTATCTTTCTGGGAAAGTGCAGAAAGAGTGTTTATTTTGTCAAGACTTTGAAAACCTCATGTGACAACATTTCTTTTTTTTTAGCCCAATAAAGACAACGTGGAGTTCCCACTAAGATTGTGATTCACTTATGATGTTTCACTTCTCTCACACTGTGTACTCAATGAGCTTTTATCCTGCAGATGAAAGTGGCTAATGGTTTACATATGAGCCTCTCTCATGCTCCAGGCTATATAGTTTATATATTTATTTCCAAACTCAGATTGAATGAAGCAGCAGTGGGCAGGTGGTAATAAAAATGTGAATGCCTTGAGCACGGCCTGCCTTCACTAGAGCAAACAGTGAGAATAGTGGGGTGTAAAAAACCATTTCCAATCATTAGGATCTGACTGGGACCCCCTAAGCAAACCTAATCCTGCCCATTGGTGCAAGAGATTGACCAAAGAATCTGAGGATGCCAGAGATAGAAAGGGAAAGACCAGTAAAGAGCAGAAGAGAGGATAAAGGAATACAGGGGTGTTTCACATGACTTCCAGTGTGACACCTCTTTCGTACTCCTTTGTAAGGGTTGCTAGGCTTCCTTAATAGGAGCTAATTGACCCAGGGAAAGCAGACTGTTCACCAATCGACACAATTACTGATGCAGCAGGAGCCTGAGGGATGATGCAGGCCTGAAGTTTCTGGCCACCAAGGGAAAGCAGCAGGGAAGGAGCCCTGGGAGCTGGCACTGCATCATCTCCTGGCTTTATGGATTTGAGATTGGACTGCCATTGAGTGACCACTAGCACGCGTGACGGTGTTCCTCCGGACCGAATCCACCAGTGGTATGGAGAGGATGAAAGCTGATTGGTGAAGTTTGTGCTTCCTGCTGTCCAAAATCATTGGCCTCTGCCTCTCCAATATATAAGCCAACACTGTCTGATTGTGTTTGCCCTGAAATGCAATAACCTCATACAGGCTGGACAGAATGGGGTTCTGTGAATAAAACTGCCTGCTGTTTTTTGGTGCTCTCAGCACAAAGGAAAAAGAATTGACACAGTAGGTTAAGGCTCGCAGCATGCAAAAATACTGATAAGACTTATCCTGCCTTTTAAAACCATAATCAGTTCCTTCCTTCTTCTATTCCATGTATTGGTTCACTGTTTCATCTGTAAATAAGGGGAACGAAGTAAATTTGTGAATTAAATTAAAGCAGTGTGTGACAAATTTCTTCAAAGATCTGTTGGGAAGCTGCTATGAGGCAGATCTGAAATGTATCTCTTTTAGAAATGTAACAGTATGTGTTCAGGTCCAAATTAGTGATAAGTCAATAAACATGGCCAAGATGCTTAAGGTATTTGGACAGCGAAGGAAAAAAATATTTTTCTTGTTATTTCTTCAGCTTCGGTTGTCGAGTAGATTCTCTCAATTAGGGTTTCAATGACCTGGAGTGTTTCTGAAGTATAAACCTTTTCCTAGAATAAGTCTAACCTGCAAACCTTTGTGAAAGCTACTCAATAACTAATGAACAGAGTATGAAAGACATCTCAGAAAACCATATTTTCTCCAACCGCAGCCCAAAACAATCCAGCCTTGAGGGGCCTTTCTAATTACTGCCTGTAACCCGCTCTCACTTCAAGTGCCTATCAGCAGGGCACTAATGATACAATCCACAGAGACTGACTAACATTGAAATACACACAAATGCAATTTAACTTCATTGAAACGATTGCTCAAAATGAATCGGCTAAAACTGGTACTGCCCACCACTGTTCAGCAACTCAGAAAATAAGCACTGCAGTTTAAACGGGGAGCTCTGTGGGTGCGCGCCAATGGTAAGACCCCCCACTAGGTTTTCAGAGAGTTGAATCCGCAAAGCACTGGTGGTCTATAAAGAGGGTTATTGAAGAAGAGCCATTATGTGGATAGGCTGTTATGTTAATTCCATTGTAATATTCTCAGGTGTGTTGAGGGGGGCTCAGGTGTGGAGATAGATGGAACACAACATGGGGAAGTACAGCCAGGACAAGTGTCTCTCAGAGGGACAGCTGCTTACTAGCCTGGCTTTGGAGAGGAGCCTTAGCACTGGGATTTAGGATTGAATCCCAGCAGCACAACATGCCATCTGAGGCTTCACAATACCATCAGGCATGTTCTTCAGTTCGAGAGAAGGACAGCAACAGCATCTGTGTCTTGTTTGATATTAGTTGCATTTCAAGTTAGTGCTGTAGCTGGAGGTATCAGGAGCATAGCAGGATAACTGCAGGAAGGTATTTTGAGTAGGGTAATGTCCATCTTGAAAGAAGGTGGTAAAATTGAAAATGACAGACTTTAAGGGACTTTATAAAATAATACAACTGTCTATACTTGGACAGAATTACAAATAGCAAGGATTAAGCCTCATTGTTAAACGATGATTCTCAATGCTTTCAGATGCCAGACTGACATAAGCCTAGCAACATGTTCTGATAGCCACTGCCAGTGTTACTGAATCATGATGAATTTCTACTGAACAGATACCAGAGTACTTTGCTGCCACAGCTTTTTGCATATAGTTGAAAAGAACTTTGTTTTGTACCATTTTCAGAAGCAGTGTGTTGCCATTTGTTAGAGCAAAGCTAATGTCTCAGCATCCTCGGCCTAAAGATCATTATCAAATGTGTCATATTTTAAGTGGAAAACCAGAAAGGCAAAAATATTTGAACATAAATTATTAAAAAATTTTAAATCAAATGTTTTACACAGATTGTATTTTGACTAGCATAAGTTTCACAAACTTTCCTTAGTTTATTGTCATAGCAGTAATAAAATAACAATGCTTAATTCTTATGTTGAGGCATTTGACAATACAGTTTAAACAGAAGTAATAGAACACTGCCTACATTGAAGGTGTTTTTGACTTTCACCTGTATAGACAACACATTCATGTGGTAAAGAAATATCACAATGGGAACTGGTAGTAGTAGTGGGTGGTATGGTCAAAATTTCACATTATGGTATAATTACATTTCTTACTGTAAGTACTTATTATTCTGGTTATTTTTATTTCTTCATTTGTAATAAGAACTACTTTGAAAAACATTTTTCTTCAACCAAAATACAGTGCCTCATCAAAAAGTTATAATATCTTGGAAAACTTCATTGTTGTTCATAATGTAAATAAAATATTAAATAAAAAATTAAAAACGTCATATTGTATATTAATTACCAGAAACTCAATTATTCAAATGTCAGTTAGGCCTAGTCCACACGTAGCCAGGTATTTATAAAAACGAATATCTCCCCTACATCGTTTTCAAAAATAATATCATACACACGAGATCGTTTTAAGAAAAGTTTTCATCCACATGAATCCGCATAAATACGCCGTAGAGTGTTGTCATAAAGACGCCAAGCGCATAGATGGCAGTGTAACACAAAGCTAACGCCCATGTCAGCCAATCAGAATCCTTCAAAAAAAAAGCATAAAATACCTATCCTAGAAGCGCTCCTTCTCCTTTGCTCCTCCACGTATTGGAGAAGCTGAACTTGTAAAAACAAACACGCAAAGATTGTTTGAATTAACATAAAAATGAAAACGTCTCTGCTGGCGTTCATTCTTCCACATCAAGGCAGTCAATTACAGTGGTCGCGCATATGACATCACAGCATCATTTGTCGCAGATTGTGATGTTCTGGACTCTAAAACGCCATCTTCACACGTACACAGGCAAACGCAAAAACTGAGTTTTCCAAAATCTCCACTTTGGCCGGAGTTTTCATAATCATTCGTTTTTGGTGTAAAACTGCGTTTGCATGTGGATGAAAGGCCCAAACGCATAAAAATATATGCGGTTATTCAAATACCCGGCTACGTGTGGACAAGGCCTTAGAGTTTGAGTAAATTACTATTCTGTTGATTACTACATAATCAATATTAAACATAAAAAGGCTTGAAATATGTCACTTTAAATGAATATGAAATATGACAGTTTACCTTTTTGAATGAAATTATGAGCACAAATTAAGGTTTTAATGATATTCTATTTTTTTGGAGATCCACTTGAAGTTAAACAAAACTAAATAATTTACAGACAGATGTTGCTATTGCTTTATAACTCATAGCTACTTCAGCACTAAATGTTTTTCATGTCTGAGTTTCGCAAGTTATCTGTCTCTTAAGTGCATCCAAAACGATCAGACATGACTACACTTCAGACAATGCATGAATTTTGCTAAATTTAAAAGCGAGTATTAAGTTTTAACTGAGGAACAGTTGGCTTCATTACTTACTTGGCCCATATCTGCACCACTGCCTAATGCAGCTGCCTAAGAGAGCTTAGGTAGCAGGTCCATGCTAAGCTAAAAGCTAGGCAAAAAGAATAACTCAACATATATAACACAATACAACAACCATTATCCCTGACAGTCCTCCTTACATCAGACTCCTACTAACAACACAGCAGCAGGTGAGAGCTCTATGTTGTGTCAAAAATTTCAACCAGTATACATAGTAAATCAGCCAGTGTTAAATCAACACTATTAGAGTTAAATTAACACTGAGAGTGTTACATTTTGACACCCTCAGTGTTAATTTAACTCTAAAAGTGTTGATTTAACACTGGCTGATTTACTGCATATCAGCTGAACACTTATACCACCAACTACTGTTAGGTTAGTGCAGAGAAGAACCAGTGGGTTGGGCAATGGGTAATATCTAATGTTCTGCACTTCCAAACTTTCTGAGACATGTTTCATTTATTTATGCCCTAGACTTGTGTGGACACAAAGCACAAATGCTTTATATAGGCCTCCGCTCACACAGACCTCTTCTATATTACATAATACTCTGTTGATTTGTCCTTACATGAAAAAAATCAATAAATCAGTCAACATGCTTCAGAATGAAAAGCACACTCTGTGTGCTGACCCCACTTGCTTTCTTGTAAAACTGAAAGAAAGGGCTGGAAGTAACCTGGCTCTTCCACAGCAGTGCTATAGATTAAACAGTCAATAGTCAGTGATCGGAAGAAACATGTTCTGACACTAACGGTTTTGTTTCAGCTATCTCTGCTTGTGTACAATGCAAAACCTACCGAGATGGAGATGAAGAGTTGAATTTAAAGACAGGAGAACTCTTAATAAGGAAAAAGGTACAGAACTCTGAAGAATTAGGCTTTCAGGCAAAGGAACACTTGTGCTGGATTTTTAGAAGTCAGGCTATTTCTGCACTGTGAAGATAGTTTAGTTCAAATTCAAATGCAAAAGCATTTCATCTTGGCTACCTGAACATTGGTAAAATGTAAGACAATGACTATTTAGCAAACTAGACAATGCCTGAGAGTCCAGATAAGAGCTGAGGATAAACATAAGTGCACATTTAAAATGAGGAGGCACTGAGTGAGATAAGACACAGCTTTAGAACAAAGGTCCATGCACACTCATATGGATTCATGGGAATCCCTTTAGAAGCTGTGTGAAGCACTGTTCTAGCCAGCCAGCCAGGTTTTAGCATCAAGAGGTACTCTGCGTACCTGCGATAAACAATGCTGGGTGACTATAAGGTCGACATAAAAAATAATAAAAAGCCGGCAGCTCTTTTCATACAAAGCCACACTTCACACAATGTGAGCACACTGATTAAGCATACATGTGACGAGAAAAACCTAAAATCACCTCAGCAAGTGGGGCAATCCTCTACGGTAATGTGTGTGATGCACTTTCTAATGACACTGCAGTCATAATTGAAGTAAATCAGAATTTCTCTCTCCTCACAATCAGACAACTATGAGGGCATTTTAACACTGAAATTGTATATAATACTTTATCTATATACAGTTGTATATTATCTATATCTAAACAATACAGTGCATTTGCATTTGAGAGATGGTTTTTGACTGCTGGTTATTAATTACTAATTAATAGATTGTTAACATGAAAAAAATCTGATTGCGCTGAGCAGCTCACACACAGAAAATATAAAACCCAGAACTTAGAACGTGTCTGTTACCTGGCAGTTAATTACATACAGTACCAGTTTGCCATCCAATTCGTATATATACATGCAAAATAAAATGCACTTCATGAGCTATTTAGTGAATTCAGATTAATCAAATTCATTTTAAAATTGTGCAATTTCTAATTAATTAAAATTTTAAAAAGTAAAATTTTGTATTTATTATATAAACTGCATTTTGAATTATTTGTTAAAGTTCTTGAGGGCCAATAATCATTATTTTTGAATGTAGTCAATCAAGACCAAACAGTTCATATCATCACAAGTTAAGATACAGTAATGCTCACAACTTTGCAGGCATTTATAAAGAATATTCTTTGTTAAAGTCATTTTGAGACTATAAAACCCACAAACAATGCTGCTCCAGATACTCAATCTTCTATGGTAGAAAGGTGAGGCAGGACACTGTCACTGCTTTAAGTTCAGTTTTAGCGTCTTTCACAAGTTGTTGACTGTGAGTTTATAGACTTCAATACAGCTGTTTACTCTCCAGCAGACGTTTTGTACACATTTTGTGCAAGGCAGCATGGGACATGGATACACTAGAAAACAAGGGTAACACTTTATAATAACTTTCATTAATAGCTAATTAACTAATGATTAATAAATGTGAACAAATCATTAGTTCATGAGAATTTCATTAACAAGTGATTTACTAATGATTTGTTAGTAACTACATGAACTGTCATTTATAAATATTTGTTCATGTTCAAATTCTCATGAACTAATGATTTGTTCACAGTTAATAATCGTTAGTTAATGGCTTATTAATGAAAGTTATTATGAAGTGTTACCAAAAGAAGATATTAGTCTTCAAGCAACTTCAACAGACACTCAATATGATAGAACAGGAGATATTTATCCTCAATAAACACTATTATTCACTAGACCATATGCAAGCATTTTTTGGCTAGAGTATGTCTTTGACAAAGAAAAATACCTTGCTCAAAATTAATGAAATAAGAGCTATAGCACTATTGATATTTCAAAACAAATATTAACAATATTCCAATGTCCTGTGATGTCTTGCACTAAATTCATGTCAAACATCTGGTGAAGAATAAACAGCAGGGAGAATACCACTCAGAAACATAAAAACTGATCTAAAAAGCAGTGATAGGGTCCTACCTCACCATTCTACCACAGAAGATTAAGAATCTGGAGCAGCAGCATCTGTGGATTTTATCATAGTTTCAACACAGCATATAAGATATAAGCATGTGCTGTCAAGGAAAACATCAATTACATTATAATGTGTGAATGAGTGAGCAGCAGTGTATGCATAAAAGCAACATTATCAACTACAATTAAATGTAACAACAGTAACTAATAGGGATTACTACATGAACAAGATGAGGGCTTAGTAATACAGTACAACAATGCTAAACTTAGAAATCTGCACAGTACATTTAATAGATTAACTGTTAAACACTAATCAGCCTTAATCATTATATGATTGCATATCAAATGAGTTATTATTGCATTAATAAAATAAGCATAACCAAATCAGTGCAAAATATCAATTATCTGATGTAGGAATTAAATAATATAATGAACACAGAAGCAACAAGGAAAGTGTCAGGGATCACAATTGAGCGAGTACTCCAAGCCAAGGGTGGTTATTTCCTGTATCAGGTAGATATAGCTTGTAAATGATATGTTCCTTCAGACTCAGGGTACTTCAGTGATTAACAAATTCACCATGGCAGTAGTTGGAAATTACCTGGGTTCTAATAAACTACCTGTATAAAGAGATCCATGATTAGAACTCAAAGCTGAATGAAAGGTCTGCAAAAACCCAGAGTCATATCAACAGAACACATTGCTGAGCATCCAGCTTGAGCTATGTTTGCACTTGACCAAACTAAAGGGCCAAGGTGAACAGGTTAGATAATACACTTTCCTCTATATCAAATATTTTTACGTGTTCACCTTGGCCCTTTCGTTTGGTTTTTGCAGACCTCTCATTCAGCTTTAAGTTCTAATTTAAGTTCTAACAAGTATATTATATAAAATATTTTATATAAAGAGGAAGTAATAATTTATCATGTTTTTGGGCATGTTGGTGATGGTCAAATTGACAAAGTTGTGGAAAAGCAAGTCAATTAGCACCAACACCAAACTAAGACTGATGAAAGTCTTGGTCTGGCCAGTAGCTACATATGGATGTGAAGCCTGGACACTGAAGAAAGAGGAAGAAAGACGTATTCAGGCTTTTGAGAACAAGTGCATCAGGAAGTTGCTGAAGATCTCATGGATGAAGATGATGACCACTGAGCAAGTCTATGAGATGCTAGAACTCAAAAGGAGTTACTGATGC
>BRDA01090204.1:5132-15408 GCA_036984385.1 Crenuchus spilurus
CAAGTGCGGGCGACATATAGTGAGTGGTCGGTATATATATATACAACTATAGAAAGACCGACACCAGCGCCAATAGCAGCAGCACAGGCTGGTGAGTGATATACAGCGGGCGTGAACTCTCACACACACCGCCTATTCATCCAAACTGTATTTACAGTGAAAGTCTGTTTACAGAGAGCGGCGCCTTCCGCGCGTCCACAGCCCAATGAGCCAATAGCGCTATAATATGTTTAAATACTATACAAATAACTTGTGATGTCACTGCTTTTACATTTATCTGTATTTTCCTCCTGTTTTATGACACACACACCCACAAACAAAATATGAATATGGGGTGATAGTAGTGTAGAACTGCCAGAGTGACTTGTGACTGATGGGTCACTAAAAATTCAGAAGTCAAAGCTTGCAGGTGATTCGGAAAGGAGGAGGAGGGCGGGGCAAGTAGGAGAATGGCAGGCGCTTGTTTTGAAAAACTGACAAGACTAATGGAGGAGACAAATGAACAACACTAACATACATTAGATAGAAACAACTGACACGCTTGAACTGGTAAGTGAATAATAATTTATTTGGAAAAAAATAAATAGTTTCACTGAAGTTTAGTCAAGTTAATCAATTACAAGGTTAAGTTTCCTGCAGCTAATGTTCAGGCCAAATTAGCTTGTCAGTGTTAGCCTAGCTAGCATGTTGTAGTTGTGCAGCTGAGTTAAACAGGATTTCTGTGGCTCAAGCTGGGTTTGTAATGTGAATTGGTCTGTTAGTTGGGTTTGTAATGTGAATTGGTTCGTTAGCTGGGTTTGTACTTTGAATTGGTCCGTTAGCTGGGTTTGTACTGTGAATTGGTCCGTTTGAATGGAGCACAGACAGGGGATGTTTTTTTTTTTTATGGTAACATTAAGCTGAAACAAGGTTTCCCTTAGCAATTCTCATGCAATATTAACTTGTCAGTGTTAGCCTACTAGCATGTTGTAGGCTACTGATAAGTGTCTTCCAAGGCCGGTTAAGTGTTCCTAACTGACTAATGACAGCAGGTGGTTTTTTGTGGTCCAATTTTTTTCTTGGTTTTACTTAAGTATGTTAAGATCATGTTTGGAGTGCACCTTGATTTTCTTTCCAAAGTGCCCAAAATAAACCATAACTGAAGCCATATTTCCAGTAAGAAATAATGTAAATTCAATTAATCCGTTCCAGACACTCCAGAATACATTTTAACAATGTAACAACAATGATAAATAAATAAATAAAGACTAATGAAATGGATAAATGAACATTTATTAATCTGAGGGCCATATAGCGGTTATGAAGCAGTTATTAAGCTGTCATTAATATGTCAGGAATGAGCGCAGCATCTTGGTTATGAAGCAGGTCTGTCTGTGTGTGTGTGTGCATGAGTGTGTAGTGCAGGTGCTAGCAATTTGGGTGACGTATAAGCACAAATGCCCTAAGCACAAATTATTAACAATAATTCAGTTTTTCTCAGTGCCTTTATTTCCAAAATAACTTCTCAATATGAATGTTTTGAAAATAGTTTAAAATAAAAATCTTGATAAAACACTATTTTTGCCACATAGTATCATCCTCAATCAACAGGATTTTTCCCATGCACAAAAAAAAAATAATTTTGTCTGATATTTGGTCATTAAATCTTCAAAACAAATCACCCAGTGATTGCATTAAAAAATCTTATTGGCTGTTTTTTCCACGTCTTCACATTACGTCTTTTCAATCACTAGAAGAAGACGTCTTTTCATCTTTCACTTTCAACCTAAATTGGACGTTGGAAATACGTCTTCACATAAGCATCTTTTCAACCACTAGAAAAAGGCGTCTTTTCACCTTTCACTTTCAACCTAAATTGAACGTTGGAAATACGTCTTCACATAAACATCTTTTCAACCACTAGAAAAAGACGACTTTTCACCTTTCACTATCAGCCTAAACTAGACGTTGGAAATACATCTTCACATAAACGTCTTTTCAACCACTAGAAAAAGATGTCTTTTCACCTTTCACTTTCAACCTAAACTGGATGTTGGAAATACATCTTCACATAAACTTCTTTTCAACCAATAGAAAAAGACGTCTTTTCACCTTTCAACTAAAATGGAACGTAGTTTCAACAAACAGCCTGGACGTTTTTTCAACGTCTTTTTAACGACATAGTGCTGGGGGGGGGCAGTTCTTCCCTGGTGTATGTTATCGGGTTTGCATGACAAAACACACATAAAATAAACAAAAACAAAGAAAAAAGCAGAGAGCATTATGCCGAGGCTGCCATCTGCGGTGCCATCTTGTATGATCTCTGTTATAATATCACAGTTTTTCACTGCCGTTTACCATTTTAGTGTTGTTCTACTGCTGTTTATAGTTTACTGTGTGCACTCGTTATATTACACATCTTTTGACTAACACTTCCATTCTATTTAAAAGTCTCTTCCCTTTTACAAAAAAGATGTAATTTGTTAATTTATTAATGAAGTTGTTAATGAAGCAGCTCAGTCAGTAGCTGGAGGGACATATAACACACTAAATACTTTTCTCATTTTCTGTCAATGCGGGTCATCCTCGTTAATGCATTTTAAATTATTTTCATATTTAGATATGACGGCCCAATAAAATTAAATTACTTTAGATGTGTTATTTTAAGTTGGCACTACTCCAAGTAAGTGCTACTGACTCCTATTATTTTTCAGCATTTTCCTGTAGTTATCAGTCCAAAATGGTGGCAACTCTGTCACGTCATGGGAGTGACTGTTGCTGTGGAGCGTTCTGTTGAGTTTTGCCTCTTCTATGCTCTTCTGTACTCTACTCTGAGTGCATGCACAAATTGTGGATGAGCTGGAGGTGGAAGAGAATTATTATTTTAATCTGTCTTTACTTACAATAATGTTCTTATTTTTTGTATAAGACATACACCTGCCAATTAAAGTGTTCATTTGAATAGTAGACCTAAAGAGGATGAAGAGAGTAACATTTGCCTGTTTTTTTATTTATTTATTATTTTCTTAACCAATTGTGTCATTTATTCAGATTTAAAGATGTCAGGGAAGAAACAAAAGATTATTATTTTGTTCTTGGTAGTAAAGACTCAGCCACCAAAAAGGTTTGGATATGTGTGTGTGTGTGTGTTTAAAAAGTTTATAAGTTCATAAAAGTTTATATATATATCATGAATATGTATATATATTGTCTATATTTAACATATTTTTTATATGTAGCAATGTTTACATACTCTGTATGTTTAGTGTTTGTGTAAGTGTTTGAATTGCTGTTCAGTTTTGTTGCACACTATTTTTCAATTTCACTACAAGCAAACTCGAAAACTTTAGAGCCCTGTCATTAACCACTTAACACTTGCTAACTAACTTAGCCATCTCATTAACCAGCTTACATTCATTACACAATTACACGATCAAAGCACAATTACAAATGACAAAACACAACATTAACTAAGCACAATTACAAATGACAAAAACACAACAACATTAACTAAGCACAATTACAAATCACAAAAACACAACAACGTTAACTAAGCACAATTACAAATCACAAAAACACAACAACGTTAACTAAGCACAATTACAAATTACAAAAACACATCAACATTAACAAACCGGAAGAGGTAGGTCCCTGTGGGAAAACCTGGAAAATCGCTGATTGGACGACACCACTTTTGGCTTTTGAACCGGAGTTACACAAAAATCTGTGACCGTCAAAACGTGTGACCTTAGGAGGCGCTATTTCACATGTTTTTCTGTTCACATGCACAAGCGCACTATGCAGATTATGTATCTAGACATGGTTTTAATTATTTTCACAGTGTTTGGAAAGCTTAGCGATAATCACCGCTCGTATTTACATTTAATGTTCAAGTTGATACTTTATTAATACATTATTACATTATTAAATATTTATAAACTGTTAAAAGCATGTAGCATAAAATTATCACCCAATTCTTTGCCTCCAAACATCATCACAAATTTAAACAAAAGAGTAACCAGCAGTGTTGCCAGATCTCGCGATAGAAACAAGCAACCAGCTCTATGAAAAAAAAGCCCAACTGGCAACCCACTGCTTTTAAACTGCATAAAGGTAAACATTTATTATGACATTATACATAAACAACACCAAAATTATGCTAAACACTTTTAATATAAAAATTGTCAGGCTATGTGGGTGGCTATTTTTAGCTCATTTCTTTGTTTTATGTCATTGTGCTTTGGGGCACTGAAACCCATGTTTGTTAGCCTCAGTGTGCAGATTTTTTGTGCTTCTCATCTTTCGGTTTGTTATGGGGAGCTGGGAGATAATCAAAGAGTTTCACTCAGAAAGAAAGTCAAGCCCAAATAAGTAACTTCACATTCAAAAACAAGCTCAAAAAACCACAACCCGCCACTCATGAGATTTGCAAGCGACTTTAGAAAAAAAACAAGCCCAGCGTCGCTTGTAAAAAGCAGACTTGGCAACACTGATGACCAGCAAATGGTGGTTACCATAGCAATGAGAATGCTGCGTGCTCCTCTGTCACCTGACTCTCTGTCTCTTTTTTCAATTTAAAAGACGAGGACAAAATCAGATAAGCATTAACTATTTTAATGATTTTAAAATGTATTTATTTTTAATAATCTGTCCGCGACCCGCCCAGAATGTGTCCGCAACCCACTTTTGGGTCGCGACCTATCAGTTGAGAATCGCTGGTTTAGGTTATGGTTAGACATTCCATTGGCTAATAACCAATTATGCTTGTTCCTCAAAGGCAGAGCTACCTTCAGAACAGTTCTGAGTAGTGATTTCACAGATTAGCATTGTTACCCAGACAGCAGATGATTCCAGGCCAACTACAGCCCAGCCAAAGGCATTTCTGTGGGCAGATTTTGTACAGAACAAGGCCATTACTCATTTGATATGAGATTAGCCAACTCATGTCAATTGCTAGCTAGCCCACTTAATATGGACTTTGAAGGCCATTACATATCAAGTAATGCTCAGTTTTGCCAGAGTGATAACCATTAAACACTGGCCATCAAAAGTGTAAATTCCTAGTTTCAGGAACACTGAATGGCAGTTTTTAACATAACATGATCGAGTCCTGGCCTCTGATTGGTCAGATGTATGCATGGTGCCTGATGTCCTTAAGAGTGAGTCACATTAATATCCCCACTGGACTCCTTTATAAAGGCTTCTGCAGGAGGTGCTGAATGTGCTCCCCACTGTATTGGTTAAAGACCAGCAATCTCCACCATGTGTCCCATAATTTTCCATTAATGTCGCTCAGCGGTACTCCTTTCTGGGACAGGGCTTGCAGCTCCCTGCTCCTAAAAGTTCTTTCATGCACAGCTGAGGCCCCACACTTCCAGCCAGATAAAGGAGAGAATGAATAGAGAGATGGAGAGACGAGAAAAGAGACGAGTGCCTGACAAGACAGATCAATCAATAACTACATTAGTGGGGCTGTCACGCCGTGAGAGGCTGTCGTGCTCTTATCTCCAAGAAACCAATTAGATCGGCAAAAGGCCTGGGAGGCGGCCCTCCCTCCACGTGCTGGACCCGGCCGGAGCCTCGCCGGAGCCGGCTTAGAAAAGAGCAAATAATATCAGGTCTCGGCTCCGGCACGCCGAAAAGGTCGAAGGCCGGAGATCGATGGGGCGCTAAGCATTTCTGCGCGTGTTGGTGGTTAGAGAGATAAATAATTTTCTTCAAACTGAATCTTTGATGACAGCTTGTGTATTAACGAGTCTGACTGGTCTGTGTAGTGGGAAAAATAAGTAGTGTTTAACACCAGACCAGTTTAACCCTTTAAGCAAATCATTTAAGCACAAATAAATGCAATTTAAATTATGAACCCAGTCATTCAGTTTATATACTTTAGAGTTTGCCCGTGTTCAACACTACATTTCTCACAGGAGTACAGTAGCACTGTTCCTAAAATAGCAGTCTTCAGTTTTTTTTACTGTTTTTTTAATACTAATGTTTGGTTAGCTTGGGTAAAATAAACTTTGGGGATTGTTGGGTGCTCCTGGTTTGCAGTGAATTCCAAATTACCCAAATCTAAATCTGATTATGTTTTATGTGCTGGAACAATAAGTCTGATCTGCAGTGGCCCCACATCGCAAATTACAGGACTAGTACACAGTAAATCTGCCAGTGTTAAATCAACACTATTAGAGTTAAATTAACAATGAGGGTGTCAAAATGTAACACTCTCAGTGTTAATTTAACTCTAATAGTGTTAATTTAACACTGGCAGATTTACTGTGTAGTGTCAGACAACACAGGAAACTTCTGTATGCATTGTATGCTTTGCAAAGTGCATTGTTATCTGATTTATATTCTTCTTCTTCTTTTTGTATTATTTCTCTGCTGAATTTTTGTCATTCTTGTCCTGCAGTTTTTATGATGGACATCATTCCGACTCCAGATTGTTTGATTTGATTGTGTGATGTGTGATTGTGTTTTTAATTGGACACATGATTTACACACATTAATGGATTTTTGCTTCCCCACAGGAATGAATGGGGTTTAAATGTTTTAATACCCTTCAAATTAACTATAATACAAATACACTAACACACAACCAACCTCAAAGGCTACCACAGAAATGACCTGGCAACACCTCTGAGCAGCCACATAGCAACAGCATTACAACCACTTAGCAAAGAGATTTAATGTTCTGATTTAAACATAATCATATTTTAAAAGAAAACTTTTGGACTCTCAAGACTGTCAGAATTTCCTTTAGAGAATTTTGACCTGGTCATTTTGTAGGGCTGAAGAGCAAAAGGAGACTGATCAAATGTCAGAATGACTTTAGTTATATTATTCTACATGCTGGCAGCTTTTAACAGGATTTAATACTGTAATTTTCTTCCTTAGACCAGATTTTGGATCTGAGCAGAGTGACTTGAGCTCAGGAATGAAAGACCTGTGAACTCAGAACTGAGAACCTTAGCTGTTGT
This sequence comes from Crenuchus spilurus, assembly GCA_036984385.1. Lineage (NCBI taxonomy): Eukaryota > Metazoa > Chordata > Actinopteri > Characiformes > Crenuchidae > Crenuchus > Crenuchus spilurus. Next base: position 12,089 of record BRDA01090204.1, read on the forward strand.
TCTTCTGTGCAGCAAAAGAACAAAGCTGTGTGATTATCAGTCAGAATAATTAATCTATTTTAAGAGAGCAAAAAGAAAGACTAAGGAAGACTCTAGAGGCGAGTTCTGCATCAGAATACCAGATTTATAGTCCAAATGTTCTTCCTGCCTTCGGGCACAAGCACCTTCGGACCAGTAATGTCACTTTCGACAAATTTCAAAGTCTGCTGGGATTGGCTTTGACCCGTTGCACGAAATGCTATCATCTCATGCTCGCCGTTAAAGGTAATAGCCTTGCAGTCCCCACATTTGAAACGCAATGTCTTTCTGAGCGGTTTGGTATTTGTCCCGGGATGGCCAGCCAGGCGGTCTGAATTCTTAGTCATTTGTGCCTGTTCTTTGAACCTTCTTGCATGTGTGTGTGTGTACGGTTGCAGCAGCTCTAGACAATTCCAGCCACTCGAAAATTCTCTATTTCATGGGGTGCTTTGATTTGGCCCCTCTGACAGGATCCCCTCCCCTGTCTGCTCACTGAAGGCTCAGCTGTTTGAAATTGGATCGGCTTAGGTGCCAAAAGACTTGAATGTTAAACCAATTAGGCCTCGGCAACTGGCACTGGACTCGCATGGCAGGACTATGACTGTGTGTATGTGTGTGTGTGTGTGTGTGTGTGGACCTTGTTGAATGATGTGCTCTTAGTAATATGGATATAGCTGTTGAGGCAGTGTGTCTTTCAAACTGTGTAACTGTGGCATTTTTAAGCCTTTCATCTATTAAAGGACGCAAATCAAAACTTTGAGCTTATCGTTCACTCCAGTCTCTGTACATATACTAGTATAGAAACTAAGGCCAACCCACTCACCGAAGTGTTGTTCCTACAGACAGTCTTTAGCAGAGCTCCAGTTTACAATGAAGGAAGACGATTGATCGTTGTGTTCCTGTCTGTCTGAGGAAGCGATTGGATCACTGCAGCTTCTAAAATCATCCCTACACCTGACTTCAGTCTGTAGTATAAACAGTTCATTTCACATTAATCTGCCATTTCGCCATTTTGAATGAGGTACAATATAGCTATTCAGAACAGCAATCGTTTTTCAATGTCAGTCTTATAGAGTCTCAGACTGTTTTATATATATATATATATAAAATTACATTAAAAAATCTAATAAACTGCCAAATAAATAGGTATTCTAAAGCATCAGATTTTAAAGTTTAACTCCATAACTTGGCCTACCTTACACGACTTTGAAAAGATTCTGAAAAGACGTTTAACAGACTAAAGTCTTACACCATCTCACATCTACAGACTTTTAGTCACAGTCTAGTCACAGTCTAAGATTTTGGAAAGACTGTGGATCTTGCGTTGTCACTAATTAAAGACTGCAACTAGATTTATTTTGAGATTATTTCCCATCTGTTCATTTTAAATAGAATTATTAAAATTATTTTTTAAGAATTATTTATTAAACCTTTCTTTGTATCAAAAATAACTCACAATAAGACAACACAGTGCAAAATAAAATATCCTTAACTATAGTAACTTGCATTACATACTAAAGTGCATTACAAATACAGTGCTATTAGAGCTCAAAATACTGTCTACACTTAATCACTATAATTCCCATCCATGGATTACAGGGTCTGTGTCTGCATGCTCCTCATTTTCTTTAAGCTGTTGGGAAAAACAATAATAATTTTAATTTTAATTTTAAGAATAAACCTATCATCAAGTAGCCCCATTCAGGAGTGTTTAGCTAGCTAGTTAGCTTTAGCATAGCAAACTCACTTGGGATTTTGAGGGTTTCAGCAATTTATCCACTTTTTCCTTTTACTCTCTGTCGTGGAATAAATGGTTCGAGCTCTTGCAGGACTCTCCTCCATGTACAGTTTCTTTACTCGGCAGACATTCGTGGACTTGCCTTGTGACTTCCCGTAGCTCTCCTATTGGTTGCGACAGTGTTCATGTCACTATTTGAACGAGTCAACTCTTAAGACTTACTATATTAAGACTTACTATATTAAACATGTTTGATTTATCTGAATGCCTCGACCGTGAAAAAGACTGACTAAAACTTTCAGTCCTGACCACCTTACACTTAACGATCAAAATGACAGGACCGCTACTCGACTCTAGCAAGACTCTCATGATTTTATCCTAACTTTGAAAATTTGTGACAATAAAATCGCGTGAAAGTCATTAGGTGTAAGGTAGGCCTTACCTACATTCACCATTATTTGAATGACTGAAATCTAAACGTATCAATGGAGCATCTATTGGGATTTAAATATTACTTTAGCCTTATTGATAAAAAAATTACATTTTCCATAATTTCATAGACCTAGTATCAAACATCACAGCTTTTATAATAAGTGTTATATTGTTACTTAATGGTTTGACCAGTGGCTTCCAGGAAGAGACTGGATGACAACCAAGAAAGTCTGGTGACAACTAGAGAGACACTAACAGCTCAGAAAGACGTGTCCGGGCCAGGAAGGGTTAGAAGCCCAACCTACATCTGTGAGGGATGGTGTAGATCAACCCACAGAGCAACACCCCCACAGGAGCCTAAGAGGGAAGCAGGATGAGCACCCCAGTAGGACGGACCTAGTGATGATGACCTTGGAAAATGGACTATAAACTATGACAAGCAGATGCAGCTGTGGTAAGATCTGCTAGAACAATCTAGGACTAAATCCAAAGTGTAAAAGCATAACCATGGACAAAATACATAATATGTCTGATGTCCAAAGGGCATGATAATAGAGTACTGGGTGAAGCATGGTGTTGGTAGCATCTCAGAAATCTCTAACTTTGTGGGATGTTTTAGAACCGCTGTAGTAAAGTGAATATCTCGTATATTAAGTGTCTCCCAATGACATACCATTGGTCCCCCGCAGGCCTATCTTCTGTCACCTAATACAATCCATGCCACAGTGCCTGGCTAGGGTCATCTGAGCCAAGGGTGTTTATTTCCACTATTATGTAGGTGGTCATAATATTCTGAAATGATTCCATATATACAATGTACAAACCGGATTCTAAAAAAGTTGGGACGCTATACAAATTGTGAATAAAAACTGAATGCAATGATGTGGAGATGGCAAATGTCAATATTTTATTCGTAATAGAACATAGATGACAGATCAAAAGTTTAATCTGAGTAAATGTAACATTTTAAGTGAAAAATATGTTGTTTCAAAATTTCACAGTGTCAACAAATCCCAAAAAAGTTGGGACAAGTAGCAATAAGCGGCTGGAAAAAGGGAATTGAGCATATAACGAACAGCTGGAAGACCAATTAACACTAATTAGGTCAATTGACAACATGATTGGGTATAAA
>BRDA01090204.1:15418-29926 GCA_036984385.1 Crenuchus spilurus
TCAGGTAGTCTAGACTAGTTTACGGAGTCATTCAAAATAATGTACAACTCCTACATTACAGATCCGACGACCTCAGACCGTACCGTATCAGAAGAACTATTAGGAGAGTCTAAGGTCCATTTTACGTCTAAGAAGTAAAATACTTTGGAAGACTGCAATAGCTACAGTCACTGAACACTAACTGCACTAGCTTGGGGATGTTATAAGGATGCCTTTATGAAACCTACCACTTCACATTCTGTGTCAGTCCACAGGGGGTCAGAAGGTCAAAGACCAGCTAAAACACCAAGGAAATGACAAATGAACCACTGACAACTGGAAGAATCTGCATTTTACCTGGAATCTGAGAGGATTATCAAGAAGACTATGCCATGCCAGACTCCAGCAGCCTAGACATTACATCCTCAACATGTAATAAAACTTACTGAGGCATTTGATCAGATCTGATGGACTATCATAAGCTCCACAGTAGTACAGTGGGGTCAAGCCTTGTTTTTTTTTTTTTTACCATCACCACATGGCCTGGGCCACAAAAAAAATCAGTTTTGGCCAGCCAATGGCCTTGGACATGTGCTCATACACTCAAAAAAGAAATGCTTTAAATGTGCTTAATTTAATCATGGACAGTGGTTACACACAAAACAATTGTGTTTGTTCAACATAAAAATCTCTTTTGAAGGCTACGCAAAAAACTTGTGTGATTAAAACACAGCCCAATTTTGTCAATCCAACTCAAAGTAGTCATGTTCACCTAAGCCAATTCAAATACTTTACAGTAACTTATAAAAATAAGATTCTCAGTCCATCGCTGGGTCACAAACACAATTTAGAGAACCCAATTCACCTGACCTCCATGTTTTTGGACTGTGGGAGGAAACTGGAGACCCCAGAGGAAACCCACGCAGACATGAGGAGAACATGGAAACTCCGCTCAGATGGGGACTCGAGCATTTCTTTTTTGAGTGTATGAGCACAGCCATGCAGATATAAAGGAGAAAATGAAAGTAAAAGCACAAACTACTTGACCAATGTGCTGAACACAGGAATTTGACCTCCTCACTTAGCCCTATCCACAGTGCCCGTGGAGCAGTTGAGGGCAAGATGTCTTGTTCAAGAGCACTTCAGCCATGTTCTATTGTGCAGGGGGTTTAGCTCGTGACCTTCTGTCCCTGCTTCTCTCATTATTATACCATGGCTGACCCCCTCCCATGCCTAGAGATCAACATTCATTACCTATCTGACCACAGTGCCCACCCAGATGGTGGCTTCTCTGTTGAGCAGGATCTTCCATTAAGATTAACATCAAACTGATTCAGTCTAAAAATGAGAAATTCAGCTTTAAAAAATAAAACATGGATTCTATTCATCATGTCTAACAAACTTTTAAATGAAGGCAATGAAGATTAATCACCCAGGTCCACTTTTAAGAGCTTGGTCCTCATTAAACTCATTAAAAGTTGGATGTGATCAATTTTGCCTGTTTTTTAGCTGACCTGGTGGACGTCGTTTCTGTTCATGTACAACAGGCAGGGAAAGATTTAAGGGCAGTTTAAAATGTGCTTCCCTTCATTATATTATTGCCTTCATAGTGTGCCCTCTTGCTGTTTGCTCTGGCTAAGCTGCTGTAGTCACAAAACAGTATGGCTTATTAGGCAGACTAATTACACATTGCCGAGCCCAGTAAAAGAGAAAAAAGCAATAATAATTGCTATATCTTCATTCTGTGTAATTTCAGAAGTGAGCAGGTCAATCAAATTGCCATTAAACTGATGATTTGAGGCCACGGCATGCAACTTAGCACATTAGCAGAGCCAAAAAAAGAACAAAGAAGGAGTAAAATTAGCACAGACTGTCTTTATGATATGGCCTGGGTGGAGGGCTGATCTCTGTGGATGTGGATGTGGATGTGCGTGCCAGGGCAAGGTTTTAATGGAAAATTGCTTCATGTCACAGTGAATCCCATCTTAAACCAATCTAGCGTGGGACGAGTTCATTTGTCCTTGTCTAAGACAAAGAAAACAACAGTGCAGTAGACTTTTAAACGCAACAGCTCACTGGAGGATGTTAGGACGCTTTAGTGAGCCACGGCGCCAGCATCAAGTGGAAGTATAGCATTCGCAGGCTGTGATTACGTGTTAGTCACAGGCACGGCAGCTTTCCGCCTGACCCCTTGAGTCCTAAGATGGGCCCGAATCAGAAAAGAGCTCAACCACTGCTGAGAACATTCAAATGCATGAACACGTTTAGCAGTGACTGTTGTGGAGAAGATCTGCCCAGCACTGTTATACGCAGCAGTGATGATTGTGTCAGTTATTATTATTCATCTAGAACAGCAGGTTGTGATATTGTTACCTTATCTGCAGAGTTAGTATTTCTGGTGTTTTAGACTAGACTAGACTAGACTGGACTGAACTTCATCACTGTGTAGAGTTACAGGTACAGAGCCAATCAAATGCATTTAGCATCTAACCAGACATCCAAAATACAGAATAATAAGATATGAACAGAGATGTAGCAGTTTAGATATAATATACATATATTATTTTTTGACATTTTTCTCTTTTGCATAATTTGAAAATACATGCTTGTCTTTACATGATGAATGAACTAATAGAAACACTCTAAAATTAATTACTTGAATTTAAATCTTTTTACATTTACAACCATTAAACATTGACTTCTTTCCCATTTTATCCTGTAAAGTTTCAGAGATACAAGGTTTTGTCCTGACAGCAACATTATGTAAAATGGTAAGAGTACATACAGTGCTACTTGAAAGTTTGTGAACCCTTTAGAATGTTCTATATTTCTGCATAAATATGACCGAAAACATCAACAGATGTTCACACAAGTCTTAAAAGTAGACAAAGAGAACCCAGTTTAACAAATGAGACACAAATATTATACTTGCTCATTTATTTATTGAGGACAATGATCCAATATGTCATATTTGTGAGAGGTAAAAGTATGTGAACCTTTGCATTCAGTATCTGATGTGACCCGACTTTACAGCAATAACTGTAACTAAACGTTTCTGTAACTGTTTTTTAAACATTCTTTGGTAGAACGACTTGTGTTTAGGGTCGTTGTCTTGACCCACTTTCTCTTGAGATTCAGTTCATGGACAGATGTCCTGATATTTTCTTTAGAATTCTCTGATATAATTCACATTTCATTGTTCCATCAATGATGGCAAGTCGTCCTGGCCCAGATGCAGCAAAACAGGCCTAAACCATGATACTACCACCACCACGTTTCACAGATGAGATAAGGTTCTTATGCTGGAATGCAGTTTTTTCCTTTCTCCAAACATAACACTTTTCATTTAAACCAAAAAGTTCTGTTTTGGTCTCATTCGTCCACAAAACATTCTGTCAATAGTCTTCTGGCTTGTCCATGTTATCTTTAACAGACTGCAGATGAGCAGCAATGTTCTTTTTGGAGAGCAATGACTTTCTCCTTACAACTCTGCCATGCACACCATTGATGTTCAGTGTTCTGATGGTGGACTCATGAACATTAACATTAGCCAGTGTGAGAGAGGCCTTCAGTTGCTTAGAAGTTACCCTGGGCTCCTTTGTAACCTCACTGACTATTACACACCTTGCTCTTGGAGTGATCTTTGTTGGTCGACCACTCCTGAGGAGGGTAACAATGGCCTTAAATTTCCTCCATTTGTACACAATCTGTCTGACTGTGGATTGGTGGAGTCCAAACTCTTTAGAGATGGTTTTGTAACTTTTTCCAATCTGATGAGCATCAACAACTCTTTTTCTGAGCTCCTCAGAAATCTCCTTTGTTCGTGCCACAATATACTTCCACAAACATGTTGTGAAGTGCAGACTTTGATAGATTTCTGTTCTTTAAATAAAACAGGGTCCCCACTCACACCTGATTGTCATCCCATTGATTGCAAACACCTGACTCTAATTTCACCTTCAAACTAACTGCTAATCCTAGAGGTTCATATACTTCTGCCACTTACAAATATGTCATATTGGATAATTTTCCTCAATAAATAAATCAGCAAGTATAATATACAGTATGTGTCTCATTTGTTTAACTGGGTTCTCTTTATCTACTTTTAAGACTTGTGTGAATATCTGATGATGTTTTAGGTCATATTTATGCAGAAGTATAGAACATTCTAAAGGATTCACAAACTTTCAAGCAGCACTGTATATGTACATAGTATGTAACTGTCTGTACAGGTATGAATGGTGCAGTAATACAAGCACATCAAGAGTACAATAAGGGTGCAGTGATGCAGTTAAAGTGGTGGAGTGGAGTTCAGTCAGGTCATAGCCACAGGGAAGAAGCTCTTACTGAGCTTGCTGATGTGAGAGTCAGATGGGAGGTGGGGATTGTGATGTTACCTGGTTTTGTCCACTGATAGTACAACTGCATCCAGCATAGCAGTTAACATCTCAATACTAGTGCTGGGCTGAGAATAATCCACCAACCAAAATATCCAGCTAAGAGAGTTCCAGCTGCAGATAAACTTTACAGTGTAGTGGAAGAGTTTTACTAGGCAGTAGCAGATAAAATGTACAGTGTAATGGAAGAGTTTTATTAGGTAGTAGCAGATAAACTTTACAGTGCAGTAGAACAGTTTTACTAGGCAGTAGCAGATCAAAGTTACATTGTAGAGGAAGAGTTTTAGAAGGCAGTAGGAGGAAAAACCAGCATAGTGGAAGAGTTTTACTAGGCAGTAGCACATAAACTTTACATTGTAGTGGAAGAGTTTTACTAGGCAGTAGCAGATACATTTTACAGTGTAGTAGAATGGTTTTACTAGGCAGTAGCAGGTAAACTTTACAGTGTAGTAGAAGAGTTTTACTGGGCAGTAGCAGATAACTCGTCCACTACACTGTAAAGTTTTTACTAGGCAGTAGCAGGTAAACTTTACAGTGTAGTGGAAGAGTTTTACTAGGCAGTAGCAGATAAACTTTCCAGTTTTGTGGCAGGGTTTTCCAAGGCAGTAGCAGGTTAACTTTACAGTGTTGTGGCAGGGTTTTCCAAGGCAGTAGCAGATAAATTTTACAGTGTTGTGGCAGGGTTTTCCAAGGCAGTAGCAGGTTAACTTTACAGTGTTGTGGCAGGGTTTTCCAAGGCAGTAGCAGATAAATTTGACAGTGTTGTGGCAGGGTTTTCCAAGGCATTAGCAGATAAACTTTACCGTGTAGAAAAATGGTTTTACTAGGCAGTAGCCGATAAATATTACAGTGTAATGGAAGAGTTTTACTATGCAGTAGCTCATAAACTTTACATTGTAGTGGAAGAGTTTTACTAGGCAGTAGCAGATACAGTGTAGTAGAATGGTTTTACTAGGCAGTAGCAGGTAAACTTTACAGTGTAGTAGAACAGTTTTACTGGGCAGTAGCAGATAACTCATCCACTACACTGTAAAGTTTTTACTAGGCAGTAGCAGGTAAACTTTACAGTGTAGTGGAAGAGTTTTACTAGGCAGTAGCAGATAAACTTTACAGTTTTGTGGCAGGGTTTTCCAAGGCAGTAGCAGGTAAACTTTACAGTGTTGTGGCAGGGTTTTCCAAGGCAGTAGCAGATAAATTTTACAGTGTTGTGGCAGGGTTTTCCAAGGCAGTAGCAGGTTAACTTTACAGTGTTGTGGCAGGGTTTTCCAAGGCAGTAGCACATACATTTTACAATGTTGTGGCAGGGTTTTCCAAGGCAGTAGCAGATAAACTTTTCCATGTAGAAAAAATGGTTTTACTAGGCAGTAGCCGATAAATCATACAGTGTAGTGGAAGAGTTTTACTAGGCACTAGCAGATAAACTTTACATTGTAGTGGAAGAGTTTTATTAGGCAGTAGCAGATAAACTTTACATTGTAGTGGAAGCGTTTTACAAGGCAGCAGCAGATAAACTTTACATTGTAGTGGAAGAGTTTTACTAGGCAGTAGCAGATAAACTTTACATTGTAGTGGAAGAGTTTTTCAAGGCAGAAGCAGATAAACTTTACATTGTAGTGGAAGAGTTTACTAGGCAGTAGCAGATAAACTTTACATTGTAGTGGAAGAGTTTACTAGGCAGTAGCAGATAAACTTTACATTGTAGTGGAAGAGTTTTACTAGGCAGTAGCAGATAAACTTTACATTGTAGTGGAAGAGTTTTACTAGGCAGTAGCAGATAAACTTTACAGTGTAGTGGAAGGATTTTACTAGGCAGTAGCAGATAAACTTTATAGTGTTGCAGTTTTACAAGGCAGTAGCAGAAACTTTACACCACAGTGGAGAAGGCAGTAGAGGCGGACAAATTTTGCACATTAGAGACTCTTGTCTTGCTGATATGGATGTGGATTTTGTGTACCTTTACAAATAAATGAGAACTGAAGTGAGTTGATGAATGTTGAGATGAAGGTTAACACAAATTCAGCCTTAACACATGTGCTACAGTCTCCAAGCACAGTCTCTGTTACAATTGTACTAGCAACAAACACACTACAACCATCACATGACCACATCAGTCTCACTGCTGGGTTGAGAATGGTCCACCACCCAAATGACATGTAGTCACTGGTGGTGTTATGGTGGTGCTGTGTCACTGGTAGGTGGTTAATAAAGGGAAGGATGAGGGATGAGGCAGGTGTTTTGAAGCTGACATCTCCATCGATGTGTGCATTAGTTCTGTTGTGTAGTGAAATGTAAGAAGTGAGTCTGGTGAGGTTCTGAGGTGGCTGAGATACGATTATCTGACAGCCTTACACTGTGTCTTCTGGTCAATCAGTTGAAGTAGTTTGGAGGCATCTGGTCAATACTGAAGAAACGTCTCAAGGTTGCAGTTAGAAGAGCTTTGTAAGAACCTTCAGTAGTGAAAGCAGAGAGGCCTCATCATACACACACTTATATAAACACACACACACACACAGCCTTGATTCATTCCGGGCGACACCTGCCGCGCCTGATGAGTGTCGCAGTGGCTCATTCTCCATCTCCTCATTATCATACACTACAGAGGAGCATTTCATTAACCTCCGCTGATCCACACACACTCCATCAGCTGCACGGACACACACACACATACACACACTTTTTCACTCACTCACACATGCCATTATTCAATCACAATGTGTGATGGGATACTGAGGGTTTCAGATGCTGGGAAGAGCTCACTGGAGTGTTGTAAGCTCAGACAACTGAATGCTACTGATCTCACTCTAGTCTTTGCTTTAATACTATAGGGACAAAAGTATTTGGACATCTGTTCATCTACTGTTTCTTCTGAAGGCTTTAAACTAGATCTTGGAGCATTGTTGTGAGGGTTTGATTGCATTCAATGACAAGAATGGTCAGGATGTTGAATGATCACCACCATCTCATCATTAAACTCCACCAATTCATCCCAAAAGTACTGAATGGAAGAGAGAACACAGTTTCACTGCTCAATAGCTCAGTCCTGGGGGGCTTTATACCCTTATAGCCAACATCTGGCATTAAACATGGTGCCAATGGGTTAATGTTTAGTGATATTCTATTGGCAATAATTCTCTACAGGGACAAGCTGTATGTTTGCATTTGTACTTCTGTGTCAGCTGTACACGTTCATTAGAACGGGTGTCCACAAACATTTGGACATATATTGAATTTTGTTTGTTCATTCTTCAAGCATCTACTGTGCAATTTAATTAAAGCAGTTACTAGTGTTTATGTGGGTTTTGACCCTATGTTGGAATTAGCCTTATATTTTGGAACTTAGAGACTATTTAGACCCCCAGCCACTAGATGGCATCTTTAGCCTCTTCCACTCCAATAGAAACAAGTATCATAAAAACACACAGCTAATATTACCATTAACAAACCTATATGACAATATGGTATCATAACTCTTGTATCATAAGTATTGTATCGTTTGGTTCTTCCCAACACATCTCTAATAACAGACAGTACAAAACAATATTCTAGATGTTATATTACAGAATATTTCATAATTAAAAAAGCATAATGGGTTCAGTAAGGGTGTAGTGATGTATTTATTCACTCCTTCTACTCTTACCTTTGCTTACAAAAAACACATCAGTGGACAAAAATGTGCATCTCTAGAATAGAAAGCCAAGTGGGGCACAATAAATTCTGTATAGGCAGCATCCCACTCGTCAGTGAAACTACACACAAACCTACTTGCTCAGTTAATTCAACCACAAATGCTCCTCATCAATGAAATTCCAAGACGCATAATCTGGTGTTGTGCCTTACTTACTTGAGACTTACTTAGTGGTATTTTGTTGCCTTTACTTTAGTTATTGTGACCAAAAGAACTTAAATGCAATTCATTCCAGTCAGGAATAAAGAAGATGAACCTTTAATGGAGGTAAGATGACTGTCTGTGTGTTATCTAACTGTTAACTTTGATTAAATTGTTGACATGATTCATGATATTGCCTGTGATATTTTTGAATGGCAAACTGTGTAGCAATGCTGAAACTGTAAATGATATTCACATAAGTTCAAGTATGCAAATCTTTCATTTAGGGCTGCGAATCTTTGGGAATCGAACTAATCGATTCAGAATCGATTCTTGGGGTCACTAATTGTTTTTTTACCGATTCTTTCATATCCGAATGAAATACTTTACTTTACCGTTGCAATCTCTGCAAATCACATGAGTCACGTCAAGCCCTTTCTTACCCAGGCCGGGTTGACGGTAAAATCCAAAGTGTTTCCAAATGGTTGCTTTCAAAAGCCGTGGCTTGGCTTGCATGCCTGTACATAGCCCGCACTGCTTCCTTGTTTTGCCTAGCACTACGGTGGCTGAGAAAACACATCCGCACCCACAAAAAATACATTTATTGAAAATAAGAATCGACTATGAATCGTTCAATGTTAGAAACGCGATTTGAGCTTGAAGCGATTTTTTCCTGCACCCCTACTTTCATTTTTTTATTAGCTGATCTCAGCGTGGGGCCAGCATAAGCATGCCCTGCAGCTAACTAATGAAAGCATGTTGAATATGCGCATAGTTCTTTCTACTGCTCACTTGCTTAAACAAACATTGACCGGCCGACCCCATACCCTGGCAAATAAATGAAGACTGCTGAAAGTACTGACCTTACGCAACACACAGAAATATTTTAAATGTATTGAGATCTACTGCCATTTTCATAAGTCAAATACACAATGTTAGAAAATAATATAAAAATTAAATAAATGTAAACAAAATGATTGATTATGTCACACACTGCTCCACAATGACATTACCTGCCCCTAAAGTAGAGATGTCCCTGATTGGGACTCTCAACACTCTCAGTGTCAGTGTCAGCCATCAAAATTTAACAATACTGCACACAGTGCAAAGCTCATAAATATTCCTACTACACAGATAAACTCACAAGTTAGGATTTGGTTGTTTAAAGTCTTAACAAGATTCATTTTATATCAGGAGGTGGACTAATGTCATTTTACTACAGAACGTCTAATATTTATGACCAATTTACATAACATAAGCATCAATGACAGAGAGTGGAGTGTCTACTCGATTTACACAGTGATGTTGCATCCAATAAAAAATGTGGATTCAGCTGCTCCTCAACTAGAAAACATAACAACAACCAAAGAAAGGAAAACATAACTAGAGAAGAGCTGAGACTCAGTCAGGGCTGATCATCCATTTATAAACAGTTTGAACAAACAGTACATAACCATTCTGTCTGACATGTTTCTAGAGGTTTGCCTGAAACACCCCTCAGCTGGTGGGCTGTGCCAAGAGGGTGTCGACTGTCTGAAAAACAGAAAGGAGAAAGGCTTTTACTAGCAAGGATCTAACTGGCAAGTGGAGGGTGTAGATTTTTTAATAAGATCAGCTATTTCATCAACAGTTGTTAGTTTAAAACTGGAAAGCAGAAATGGAGAGTCACAGGAAGTCAGATCTAGATATAATTTTAGACAGAGATGGTTGCTGATGGATATTTTCTATATTTGCATAAAAAGGTCAGTAGAGCACATATGTGGTGTAAGAGCAATAAATGAGCGTAGGATAATGTTTATTGTATAAAAGTGTTATCATGTTCCCTTCCTCAGACCCAATTAAGGGACATAAAAATTTTAAAATAAAAAAGCTTAAAAATTTGAGATTATTTAAAAAGATATTAGGCTTCAGCAGTCAATAAATAGTTAGAACTGTAGAGATTTGTAGCACTTGTAGTGGACTTATTTACTCTTTAAATCTATTATTTAAATGATTTATTATGTATTTTCATTTAATTCTTCTAATGTGATAGTTGACCTGGCTTGGTTGGAAAAGACAGAGCAGTAATCAGGTACACTGTAAAAAATGAACTTGCCCTGTTGTTAACCTAACTTAAATATTGTAGTTGGTATGACTATCAAGCACTGAATTTGTTGTGATAACTCAATATTTCATGTTTATATGTTTACTAACTACGCTTCCTGAGTTTACCTAACTTAAAATTTTAAGGCAGCATGGACACTAACTTTTTTAAGTTGAAACAACACGGATATTTTTTACAGTGTACCAGTAGGGCCAGAACGTGTCTCCTAAATAGTTTAACAAAAAAAAATGTTGACATGCTGATGATTTTTAAACAGTCGTCCCTTGCTCACGAGGCCAGTGTCACATTTACAGGCATATCTACAGACAGTCTTATCAGTGTGTCTGCTGTAGGACAATGTCAGAGTTCCCATGAATGTTAGTGTTAGATTTCTACTAGGGGTGCAGGAAAAAATCGCTTTGAGCTCGAATCGCGTTTCTCACATTGAACGATTCAGAATCGATTCTCGTTTTCAAAAAATTAATTTTTTTTGCAGGTGCGGATGTGCCTTCTCAGCCACCGTAGTGCTAGGCAAAACAAGGAAGCAGCGCGGGCTATGTACAGACATGCAAGCCAAGCTGCAGTCTTTGAAATCAACCATTTGGAAACACTTTGGATTCTACCGTCAACCCGCCCCGGGTAAGAAAGGGCTTTACGTGACTCATGCGATTTGCAGAAATTGCAACGGTAAAGTATTTTGTTTGGATTTGAAAGAATCTGAAAAAAATCGATTTGTGACCCCAAGAATTAATTCTGGATCGATTTGTTTGATTTCCAATGATTCACAGCCCTAATCTCTACATTTACTGCCCTACACTTTACCCACCAGTTCATCACTAATTCAGACACAACAATCAGACAACACTTACTTCTTTCACCTGTATCTCCTCTGTCACCTGAACACTTCACTGTAGTGTACTGCTGCACACGTCACAACTAACTTCATCCAAACATCCTTAACATTTACAATAACTTTTAAACAAACTCCAGACCCTGTTTAAGCTGTCTGCAGTCACACACCTGAGAAACAACTAAAGCTAAAATCATCTCACCTGACTCAACTAATCACAGCTTCATAAAGCCACAGTGAACCATTTACCAGCTACAATAATGCTAGTGGCTACTTCTTAAAGGAACAGGAAACCCGTTTTCCCTCTAATAATATCCTTGATTCAAGTTCTTTATCTTTTCACTGCTCCTCACCTTCCTGAATGTTATATTTATGTGACGGATATGTAACATGAGTGGGCACTTACTAAAACACTAAACTGTGGGAATGCATTAAAACACGTGGAGCACAATCATAGAGGTCAAACAGATTGTAGACATACAGACAGACGGATGGACAGACTTTTTTTTATTTTTATTTTGTTGGAACGTTTGACATTAGAATTATTTCACATTTAGAGAATAATCACTTGTTGAAGTTCAGGTTTCTATCATGTGCAGCTCTTTTCATGCAGGAAAATAAAGAATCTGTAGCTGTGACAATATTATTAAAGGTAACCAGACCTTTGGGACCTGAAGGTGCTGCAGTAATGCTTTCTGAGGTCCGGCTTTTCACTCAGCATGAATAATTTACCCAATTCAATTACACGGTGTTGTGGGGCGTGTACAGGACCGGGCCACGATGCCGGGATTTAACTGAACCCTCCCTGAAGGGCTACTTAATTATTTAAATTTACATTAAAAGAGAAAATAAGGAGCAGAGGAGAGATGTATGGTAGTTTACTGTTCTGAAGCATTGGTTAATCCTGATACAGCACAGCTGTTTGTACTGGATAAGGTGCTTTAAACTGAGACAGAAGTTCAGCTACAGATGTGAATGTCAGGACTGCACAGACCTGGGATAGTAACGGAGTTCCTGGAGCCCAGCTCTAAATACAGCAGCACTGCAGAAACCAGTCATCTAAGCTCTGCCTAGCACTGCAAACTCCTTAGTTTACATTACATTGCATTTAGTTTAACTGAGTTATAGATCAGACAGCAGTCATCAGACTCATTATTAATCAGACAGATGTGCTGCTGATTTCTGATCTTACATTTCACAGTAAAATGCAGTGCAGCTCCTCATCAGCTCTCAATAGATCTGTCTCAATACTTTTTTCATTTCTTTTTTGTCAATGTGATTGCACACAATGACATGTAATTATCCGTGCAGTGAAACACACACACTAGTTAACATACTAGGGTGTGAGAACATGTACTGTGGGCCCTGTCCATGGCACCCGGGGAGTAGCTGTTGGTTAGGTGCCTTGCTCAAAGGCACTTCAGTTGTGACCTCCCTGGGGATAGAACCAGCGACCTTCCAGTCACAAGACCAGATCCCTACCAACACGCATGGCTGCCCCACTAATACTTAAAAATACTAAATCATATTACTCACTATTACACACTAATACATAGGCTACTAGCAAAGACATTTATGCACTATTACACATTATTTCACATGACTACATATTATTACACAATAATACACATTATTACACACTAATACATTCTAACACTAATGCATACAATTAAATACTATTATACATTATTATACACTAACACATACTATTAAATACTAATACATACTATTAAACATTAATACATACTATTAAATACTAATAAAACACTAGTACATATTATTACATACTATTAAAAATTAATGCATACTATTATATACTATTAAACACTAATACATACTATTAAATACCAATACATACTATTATATACTATTAAACATTAATACATAATATTACATACTATTAAACACTAAAACATACTATTAAATATTAATCGATACTATTAAACACATACATACTATAAAAAAATAATACATACTATTATATACTATTAAACACTAATACATTCTATTAAACACTAATGCATACTGTTAAATACCAATACATACTATTACATACTATTAAACACTAATACATACTATTAAACATTAATACATACTATTACGTACTATTAAACAATAATACATACTATTATATACTATTAAACACTAATACATACTATTACATACGATTAAATACCAATACATACTATTAAACATAATACATTCTATTACATACTATTAAACACTAATACATACTATTACATATTTTTAAACTCTAATACATACTCTTATACTATTAAACATAATACATACTATTACATACTATTAAATACTAATAAAACACTAGTACATACTATTACATACTATTAAACACTAATACATACTATTAAATATTAATACATACTATTAAACACTAATATATACTATTAAACATTCATACATACTATTAAACACTAATACATACTATTATATACTATTAAACACTAATACATACTATAAAAAAATAATACATACTATTATATACTATTAAACACTAAAACATACTATTAAACACTAATACATACTATTAAATACCAATACATACCATTACATACTATTAAACACTAATACATACTATTAAACAATAATACATACTATTATATACTATTAAACACTAATACATACTATTACATATGATTAAATACCAACACATACTATTAAACGTAATACATACTATTACATACTATTAAACACTAATACTACATACTCTTATATACTATTAAACATAATACATACTATTACATACTATTAAACACTAATACACACTATTACATACCATTAAACACTAATACATATATTACACACTAATACACACTATTACATACCATTAAACACTAATACATACTATTAAACACTAATACATTCTTTTAAATTCTAATACACACTGATTCACTCTTACACTTACTGTGTGTAGGGTGATGTAGTACACATAAGGCCAAGTAAAAAAAAAGAATTGGTGATCATCCCCGCCCGACCCTCTAAAAAGCACCCGACCGTTTTTTTTTGTTTTTTTTTTTACACAAAAAAACGCGCCAAACACCCTAGTCTGGCCTAGAATCATTCAAATGTTGCATGCTTCCAATGACGTGACCCAAATCAGTACACTTAACTGTCAATACCAATGGCCGGTCGTTTTTGTGATGCAAATCATGGCTTTTGCAGTGGCCAGCATCGTAAAAACACTGCAGTCGGCCAATAAAATTTGTTTCATTTCCCTGTTATCTAATGAAATAAAATACAATGGATTATTTTAACTAACTGTAATATATTATAATAACTATTATCGCAGCGTGCGCGCAGACTCACACACAGAGAAGCAGAAAGAGGGCCGGTTCTATAAATAAGACAGAATAAC
>BRDA01090204.1:31322-41511 GCA_036984385.1 Crenuchus spilurus
ACCCATTTCCCCAACCCATTTCTCTGACCCATTTCTCCAACCAATTTCTCCGACCCATTTCTCTGACCCATTTCTCTAACCAATTTCTCTGACCCATTACCCAGTCTCTTTACCCAGCCTCTTTAACCAACCTCTTTACCCAGTCTCTTTACCCAACCCCTTTACCCAGTCTTTTTACCCACCCTTTTTTAATCAACCTCTTAACCCAGCCTCTTTACCCAGCTTCTATAACCAACGGCTTTACCCATTCTCTTTAACCAACCTATTTACCAATTCTCTTTACTCAGCCTTTTACCCAACCTCTTTACACAGTCTTTTTTAGCCAGCCTCTTTTACCAATCTCTTTACTCAGTCTCTTTACCAACCTCTTTACCCAGTCTTTTTACCCAGCCTCTTTTAACCAACCTCTTTACCCAGTCTCTTTACCAAGCCTCTTTTAACCAATCTCTTTACCCAGTCTCTTTACCCAGCCTCTTTACCCAGTGTTTTTACCCAGCCTCTTGATCCAGTCTCTTTACCCAGCATTTTTAAACAATCTCTTTAACAGACCTTTTAACCAACCTTTTTACCCAGCCTCTTAATCCACTTTCTTTACCCAGCCTCTTTAACTAGTCTCTTTACCCATCCAACTTACCAGCCTATTTACTTTTTTTGGGGGGCATTTTGTACCCAAAGTTAATTTTGAAGTGAATTCCAAGCTTGTTTTTGCTCAGGACCATTCTCATTTTTTAATTGTTATCCACCCAGAACTGTCTGAAGCTGTTTATATACAAAAATATATACATTTGTTCTATAGCCAATGATGATGTTACAATAGGCCACTTACAACACATTGCCCCTCCCTCCCACTTACAACACTCTCCCTCCCTTTCACTCCTCACTTCTGCCATATACAAATACACACACACACACACACACACACACACACACACACACACACACACGCATGCACACGCACACACACACACGTCTACCTATTCCTAGTAGTAAAGCATTTCTTTAGTAGTTATCATGCAGAATGTGATCTGAGACACACTTCCCATGATTAGGTAAGAGTTTTAGACTAAGTCTAAGAGTCTGAAAGGCTGGTCTAACTCATTTTAAACCTGCTCTCACAGACTGAGGCGAATTGAAACTCTACCTCCATTCATACTCTGTTAAAAATAACACTTCAGCATCTAAAACAGGTTCCCTGTAGAACATCGACTCCATTCATGTAAGGAGCCGAAGTGGTAGTATGAGATGTAACCCTGAGCATGTTCACCTAAACACTTAGCTGGTGGAGCAGAGTGGTGCATTAAGCTTTTTTTAGGACAGACAGACAGCTTGTGATTCTCAGAATGGGTCTGGAATTTAATAATCATCAGCTATTGTTAGAAATGAATATTAAATCGTAAATGCATTTCTCTGTCAGAAGACTGCAGTGCTGAAAGGGTTAAACACTTTTAGTGCTTCCAATGGTCGCAGCTCTCTTTGTCTCTTTTCTCTCCTGTATGAGCAGACATATTTAATTTACACCCATCTAAGTGCACTCAGAGCACCTCCTCTGCTAATGTGTTTAGTATATGTAAAAGTGTTTATCTGACTTGAGGACCTGTGGCTACTTCAGTTTTCTAATCAATAATCATCAAAATCACGTTTTTTTATATGTTTATTGATATTAATATACACTGATCAGCCATTTCATTAACTCCCTCTGTTCTTCAGTGGTCAGGACCCCATGTTATAAACACAAATCAGCTGGACCATTCTCAGCACTGCAGTAACACTAATGTGGTGGTGGTGTGTTAGTGTGTAAGCTGCTGGAGATTTTAAACACTGTATGCACTTGCTGTCCACTTTATTAGACACACTTACCTTGTTAGTCCATCTTCTAGATAAAAAAATCAGAGACAGTAGCTCACCTAATGCTGTGCAGCATCCTTTGAGCACCACGGTCCTCTAGTCCTTCATTGATGCTCAGAGGATGCTTTTTGCAGGTTAGTGCACTATTTTCAATCGAGCAGTGACACTGAGGTATTTAAAAGCATTGGCAGCTCTGCTGTGTCTGATCCACTCTAATGCACACTAACTAACACACCACAACCAGGTCTGTGTCACTGAGAATGATCCAGCTGCTCTGTGGTTGTCTCGTGGGGGTCCTGACCATTGAAGAACATGGTAAACAAAGCCTACAGAGAAACAGAGTGATTACAGAACTAGTGTTATGCTTACACTAGTGTTACGTCTGTTTGTTTCTATAGGTGCCTATAGGTGGTTTTAACACTGAATGATTGAAACATATCAGCTCACATTAGTTAAACCACATAAAATTTGTAAAAACTGTAATGACCAGTGTGTACGTAACACCTCTTTTTATTGAGTTCTGAGCTCAAAAGTCTTGGCTAGAAATGTTTAGAGTGTTTTTTCACAATATATCAGCACATCTGAAAACAGGTTTTTGGAAAGTCTAAGTTTAGAGCAGATTTAATAAAAATATAGATTTATGACCCTCTTACTGTCTTGACATTGTTGTTGCTGAGTTTGTGCTGAACTAAAGCCTGTGTAACACTTTGGATACAAATAATTTTAGATGTGTGTAATTTGT
Source organism: Crenuchus spilurus (assembly GCA_036984385.1). Classification (NCBI taxonomy): domain Eukaryota; kingdom Metazoa; phylum Chordata; class Actinopteri; order Characiformes; family Crenuchidae; genus Crenuchus; species Crenuchus spilurus. The sequence continues at coordinate 33,910 of BRDA01090204.1, forward strand.
CAAAAAGTCAAGCATGTCAGACTACATCAGAGTGTCTAAAACACCCTCAAACTCCAGAGCTTTAATGTTATAACTGACTGGTATGTATCTCTTTGTGTTGTTCACTAATTGATATCACATTAATTTTAAAATGGAACTACACATTTGAGCACCATTTACCTGGCTATGTACATTGTACATATGTACATTGTACATATGTACAACTGGTTTGTTTCAATTTTCTGAAAAAAATAAATAATCAAAATAAAAACTTAAAACACATTGTTTGCTGTTGTGAGATGTGAAATCACTGCAACAAAAGATCAAATCAGTGTAATCTGGAGTATCTGATAAAATATAATATTAGGGTGTTGCTACGGTCTCTCATGTGCGTGATAAGGTGTTATAAGGCACTGTCATTCATAAAGATGAAATGAGACCTGTGTTATTCATGCAGAGCCACAATGACTAGTTTAATGATGTTATTAGAGTAGTTTGGGCTTGTCACTGTACCATTCACACAATGTAACAGTTCTTTTCAGTATTTACTAGACACACTAACACCACCACCAAAGGCCCATCTGGTGACAACAGTGGCTGGTGCACAGCATCTCCTTCACGTCTCCAACATTGTTGGCGGCCATCATTTCTGCTCAGCGTGAATAGTCTTTCATCATTGAACAGCACTGAGGTCCACTGTTCCCTTGTCCAGCATAAATGCTCCCTGGCCCTTGCAAGATGATGATGCCTGTGCCTTGTGGTGGTCAGGTACACTTGCAGGTAATCTAGCACACAGACCACGCTGATGTAAACAGTTTTGAATGGTCTGACGTGACACTTTGGTACCTCTCACCTCCCTTAAATGTACCTGGAGTTGTGTGGCATCATCATCTGGTTCCGCAGGGCACTGTTTACAATGAAGCGGTCATCAGTGTGAGATGTGGCCAAAGGACGTCCACTTCTATGCCTTTCTGTGACTCTTCCAGTCTCTCTGTATCTCTGTTGCAACCTGCTGATGACACTGTGACACTCTAAGCTCAGTGGTCACTTCTGTCTGAGAACCTTCTGTTTGAAGCTTCACAATGGTGAGGTACTGTTGATCAGATGTTAGGTGTGGTCTTGGTGTCATGATGTCAGAATGTGAACAGCATGATGAGGAGGACTATTTAAATACCAATTCTAACTGAACCAGGACATTTATTGGTTGACTCCTGTTGTTATTCACACCTGTTTTTTTGCTGTTAAGCTCTTGTTGGAGAATAGGAAGTTGTGCAAAAAGTCCTGTGTAAGGGGGGCAGGTAGAGGGTGAACACGAAGGCGGAGATCTTGGGGCAAACGAGGGTTTATTGAACAGAGAACAGAAAACAAAACAGCACGAGGGCTGAACAAACAAGGTTATAGGAAGTGCTAAGACAGGGTATGACAAACGAGGTTCCAACAAGGCTCAGGGTACAAAGTTCACGACACTAAGAGATAACATGGCAGACACAGATACACACAGAGAGAGAGAATGACCGACAAGGCACAAAGGACGAGACAGAGCTTATAATGGTTACACGAAACGAGGGACAGCTGGACTCAATGAAACACAATGACACAGGAAATCCACATAAGGGCACGTAGTACATGATCAGAACACAAGAAGGAGACAAAACACAAGGGCAGGGGCTCAGATCCTGACACCTGAAACACTGTACAGTTGGACATGTGCATTCAAAAGTTTAGAGGTCACATTAAGTTTACCTGTAAAAGGTTAGAGCACATTTTTGTCAGGCATTACTTCAGATATATAAATGCAGACACGTGCAGATAGAGATGACTAGATAACGATTTATTAAACTTGAACTTGGACATAAAACAAAGAACACGAACCAAAACAGATACCTGACAGGACGTTACACATCAGTAAAGAACTGCAGGGAAAATGAGAAACATCAAGGATTAAGTAGACAAAGACTAAACTCAAAATAGCTGAAGCAAATAACAGGGGTGTGGCTAAGTAAACATGGACAGAAACAAGACCATAAAAGGAAACAACTACAAGACATGACAGGAAGCGGGCAGACCATAATAGAAGCCCCCCGGAAAGCTGACTGTCTCGAGGCAGCCCAAACAAGGGAAAATAAACCAAAACGGAGCAGAGACTAGATAAAGAACCAGACCAAAAGACAAGAAAACATCAGAATATATATACTATAGAAAGAAACCTAAAAAAATACTTAAGACACATGATTAGAGAATAAATTACAACAGAAACATAGAACACTAAACACAGACTCCTAAATACAAGTTAGACAAAATACCTAAAACAAGACTCAAAGAGACACAGCAGGGTTAGACAAAACAGTGTGAATGACCCCATCAGCCATGTCCAGGTATACACCCCTGCCCATACCAAAGGAAACAGAGCAGCGGGAGGACGTGGGAATCCAAAGGTCAGGAGGGTGGGCCCAACAACGGGGGCAGTAGCTCCCAAGCCCCCTCTTGGGGCACAGTACATAGGTCCCTGATGAAAGGGAGCTACTGGTGTTGGGCACTGTCCATATGCCCCTTGAATTGTTCTCGTGGCTCTCTGAGCCACCGAAGGCCAAGGCGTGGCTTTCCGAGCCACCGAAGGCAGAGGTGTGGCTTCCCGAGCCACCGAAGGCAGAGGCGTGGCTTCCCAAGCCACCGAAGGCAGAGCTGTGGCTTCCCAAGTCACCAAAGGCAGAGGCGTGGCTTCCCAAGTCACCAAAGGCAGAGGCGTGGCTTCCCAAGCCACCAAAGGCAGAGGCGTGGCTTCCCAAGCCACCAAAGGCAGAGATATGGCTCTCCTGGCCAATGCAGGGGGCGTGGTTACTGCAGGGGGCATGGTCACCGCAGGGGGCATGACCACAGAAGTCATGGATCTGGCTTTCTTGACCACCGAAGGGAGCAAAGTTCTCTTGGCCACCGAAGGCCCAGGGGCGGACATAGCCTCTGGCTAGACTGCTGGCGTCTGGGTGTCTGCAGCTGCGGTCCTGACAGTGGAGGTCTGACTGGAGACAGTCCTTGTATCCACATTGGAGGTCTGCGTGCCTGCAGCCGTTGGCGTGGTTGCTGAGGTCTGCATGTCTGCAGCCACTGTCGTAGAGAAGCAGTTCTGAGGCTCGTGAGTGTGGACGCTCCGGTCCTCTCTAGACTCCAGGCTTACCGCTCCTGCCATTAGCATGATAAATGGCCCTGCTGCTCCTTTGCCAGCTTCATCCCACCCCACTTTGGCCTTACGCCAGTCCTCGTGTCCCCCCCGCAAACCAGAACGCTCCGAGGCTCCACCCCCACAAAAAACATCCTGGGCTTTTAAGTCCTTTTCCAGAGCTTTGATGATGGCGGTGTGTTCATGGAGCTCCATTGTGAGCTTCTCATTCTGCTGCTGGAGCTTCACGATGACTGAGTTTAGGAACTCAATCTGATTCTCCACTGTAGGCCATGGGCAAATATCTGAACTGTCCCTTCTTCTTTTATCTGCTGCATCCTTAAAGCGGTGGTTCTTTCTGTCAGGCATTATTCCAGATAGATAAATGCGGACACGTGCAGATAGAGATGACTAGATAATGATTTATTAAACTTGAACTTGGACATAAAACAAAGAACACAAACCAAAACAGATACCTGACAGGACACATCAGTAAAGAACCGCAGGGAAAATGAGAAACATCAAAGATTAAATAGACAAAGACTAAACTCAAAATAGCTGAAGCAAATAACAGGGGTGTGGCTAAGTAAACACGGACAGGAACAAGACCATAAAAGGAAACTGAACTACAAGACATGACAGGAAGGGGGCAGACCATGACAATTTTAGGTTCATCCTGAAATTTACACTGAAAGCCAAATATCCTTAACTTTTTATGAGTATTGTATATAAGTAAAATGACCTTCACCTCCATTTACACACCATCCATCCATCATCTTCTGCTTATCTGTGTCTGGGTTGCGGGGGTATCAACCTAAGCAAAGTAGACTTGACGTCCCTCTCTCCCGCCACCTCTTCCAGCTCATATGGGAAGATTCCAAGCCGTTCTCAGGCCAGCTGAGAGATATAATCTCTCCAGCATGTCCTAGATCTTCCACATGGTCGCCTCCTAACTAGACATGCCCGGAAAACCTCACCCGGGAGGCGTCCAGGTGCCCAAACCACCTCAACTGGTTCCTCACAACATGGAGGAGCAGCGGCTCTACTCTAGTCTTTCCCAAATGTCCAAACTCTTCAGCCTATCTCTAAGGGAGAGCCCTTATGAAGAAAGCTCATTTCAGCCACTTGTATCCACAATCTCATTCTGTTGGTCACTACCTAACGTTCATGACCAGGTGAGGGTTGGAACGTAAACCAACTGGTAAACAGAGAGCTTTGCCTTCTAGCTCAGCTCTCTCTTCACCAAGACAGACCGGCGCAGAGCCCGCATCACTGTGGATGCTGAACTGATCTGCCTGTCAATCTCCTGCTCCCTCTTACGCTCACTCATGAACAATAGCCCACCCAAAAGCTAGCTTCAGTAGCAGAGGATCGGAAAACCAAGGCCTTCGCTTTCGGTTGCCACCCAAAACACATAGCACCCAACTACCATTACTGCCTCTCTCACAGGTGGTAAGGCCATGTGGGACATTTACACACCAAATGTTTTCATTAATAATAGCAAGTCTTTTAATGTGTGTGAATACCCCTAAAAATGCATTAACCTGCAGGAGTCTGATGGTGTTGGTGTGATCAAATGTTGTGACTGGTTCAAGGCATCAAAACCACACAGTGTAGCAGGCCCTACCAACGTTTTCACCTACTGGACAAAAAACAACCTCACAGCTGCTTTTTCTTCTAAGTACTTGTATATAGCTTTACTTAATCTCCATTTTTAATATATTATGGGTTAAGATCAGATCTGTGTAGACAAATGTGATAAATGAAGCCCCTACTGTATTATTTTGATGTTAAATTAAGTGTACTAATTATAATAATTATCTTACTTATTAATTGAATAACATTGTTTATTTCAGAAACTCATTTACTGTAATTATACTGTTTAGTCATTCATAAAGCTTTTAAAAATATTTAAAGTTCCCAGGCTTTGAACAAAACACCATGAAAGCAGAAGAATCTGAAGCTGGGCTGTTTAGATAAGTTTGAAGCTGAATCTGGTTTATAATTGTCAGATATGCAGATCAGAAATGGAGGACAGTTATTAATTGGCTAATCAGATTCAAGGTTATAGTCCAGCTTTCGTCCTGTTTGAGAAATTCTCTGAATTGGTAATGAAGATGAACGAGACATTCTTCTTTTCTAACAGCATTTAAAACAAAATGTTAATGAGGAGAGAAAGGAAGAGAGAGACCGAGACCTCCGGACACTCGGGGAGATGCTAATGCGCTAGCAGTGTGAGGTAGTGAGGAGGAGTATTGACATTTGGAGGGGGAAGTTAAATCAGAGCAGAAGCAGCTTCTCTGTGTGTGGTTCTCTATTGGAGAGCCATCAGGGTGAAATATTAGCATGGCTAATGTGGACTCAAAGGTGCTGCTCTCAGCATGTTTCCTCATGACTCCCTACATCCTTCCTCCACTCATGTCCATATATATGAAGACACATGCAGCTCCAGCCAGATCTGAGCTGTGAGCTGCAGTAGAGACCACCTCAAGTCCAAGGCTACTGCTGGTCGAGGTCACGTCAAGGTTGAGTCTTAAGTGGACCTAGACCAAATCAACAACCAAGTAAAGCAAGAACCAAGTCTGAAGTGGACCAAATCCTAAACAAAACCAAGTCTTAAGTGGACCATGACCATGTCAAAACCACATCTTTTTTAAACCAAGAATGAGTCAAAACCAAGTCTTTAGTTAACCAAAACCAAGTCTTTAGTTAACTAACACCATGTCAAAACCATGTCTTTTGTAAACCAAGTCTGAGTCAAAGCTAAGTCTTTAGTAAACCAAGTCTGAGTCAAAACTAAGTCTTTAGTAAACCAAATCTGATTCAAAACCATGTCTATAGTTAACCAAGACCGAATCAAAACCAAGTCTTTAGTTAACCAATACAATGTCAAAACCAATTCTTTAGTAAACCAAGACTAAGTCAAAACCAAGTCTTTAGTGAACCAAGACTGAGTCTACACCAAGTCTTTTGTAAACCAAAACAGAGTCAAAACCAAGTCTTTAGTTAACCAATACAATGTCAAAACCAAGTTTTTAGTTAACCAAAACCAAGTCAAAACCAAGTCTTTAGTGAACCAAGACCGAGTCTACACCAAGTCTTTTGTAAACCAAAACAGAGTCAAAACCAAGTCTTTAGTTAACCAATACAATGTCAAAACCAAGTTTTTAGTTAACCAAAACCAAGTCAAAACCAAGTCTTTAGTTAACCAAAACCAAGTCAAAACCAAGTCTTTTGTAAACCAAGACAGAGTCAAAACCAAATGGAAGAGTAACAAATCAAGAATGAGCCCAAATGCGATAAAGATAGATAAACAAAATAATAAATTAATAATGCAATTTTATAGGAATTTGATGAAATATACTTTGCTTTTATATGGTTATTTGCATATTAAATTTAAAATTATATTTAAATTCTGTACGGGTCCGTGGTTGCCCACTGATTTTAAAAATGATTAATAGGGCTGTATCAATAAGTCAGATTCCAAGCAGATATGAAAAGTTTTGAGAAATAGTCTTGTTGTTGATCTTACAGGTTTCTCTAGTTATTCCTTTTTAATGAACAAGACATGAGTTGGGAATTTGCTGATATATTTATATATCAGTGGCGGATGCTGGTCTTTCAAGGAGGGGAAGCTCAATTTCGGGCTACATCATAAAATGTGTCTGTTTATTTATACGTAAATTCTACCCTCCATTCCTTTTCAAGAAAATGATCTGTGATCCTGTCGTACCAACAAGGCATCTTTTCCAGGGACTTGACTAGTGTCCTCTCAATGGCCAGCAGAGCTAGGCTGCTAAAACGGCCTTGGCTCATGGTGTTGCGGGTGTAAGACTTGAGCCACTTTAAACAGGAGAAGCTCTTTACACCTTCTAGCTCGCTAGCTGGGACTGGCGTGAGGCTAGTGTGAAGTGTGTCCGCCTGTGAGTGCTTTGTGATGGTGAAGAGGCTCAGCAGCTCCCGCTGGCCATAAACTTTGATAGAAGTCAGAAGGAGTGATAGAAGTCAGTCTCCAAACACAAGCAGCTACAAAAATCACCAGAAATAGAAGCTCGATTTGTCGATAGTCGTTCTTAACAAAGAAAATGCCGCTAAGATGATTAGGAAAGTCTTCGGTTCAACTCAGAACAGAATGATAATTTAAAAAATGCTCCCACGGATGTTTACACCAAACGATCGCTGATTTGCTCATTTAGCTGTCAATCAAAAAGGGATTCAGCCTCAGACAGATCATCCAATCATCATGCAGAAGCTGAGCGTCCGATGGCCCCATAGACCCCCAGAGACGCTGACAAAGCCCGGCATTTATCCAATGACTCGTCTCGTTTCGCTGCACACTTTGCTTTACCATTGAACTCTGTGGATGCTGAACGTCCACCCTGTTTAAAGCACTGTGAAGCTGCGGGAATGAGTGAGAGGAAAGCCACGTCATTACCAGTGATAAGAAGCTGATTCTGAACAAAAGTTGA
>BRDA01090215.1:7931-22157 GCA_036984385.1 Crenuchus spilurus
GTGTGTGTGTGTGTGAGAGAGAGAGAGAAACGAGGCAGAGAGAAACAGAGACAGAGAGAAAGAGAGAGAGAACGAGCGAACGCGAGAGCGAGAAACAGAGCCTGAGAGAGAGACAGAGACAGAAAAGAGAGAGAAAGAGAGAGAGAGGTAAAGAGCGAGAGCGCAAGCGAGCAAGAGAGAGAGAAAGAGAGACAGAGACAAAGAGAGACGGAGCAAAGAGAGAGAGAGAGTGTGTGTGTGTGTGTATATGTATACATACACTTACTGGACACTTCATTCAGAGAAACAGACGGACTACAGTGTGTAATTACAGTCTGTAGATCTAATTTTTGGCAGATCTACAAAATGTAACGATCTTGTAAGTGGTGCTGATAAAATGGACATTGAGTGTATGTATATATATGTACAGTACGTAGAAGAACTGTGTTTGGTTTCTTAAAGAACCTCAGTCTGTTTATTTAGAGAAGTATTATTTACAAGTATGTAAAAGAAGTAAATGAACACTACATTCAATCTCTGAACCATTTGGGATTAAAGTTTAATATAATGTATAACAGCAATGTAATACGTCTTAAAATCAATAATGGAACAAGTACGCGGCTTTAGTGACCTTAAGGACGCTTTAAACAGAATATTTTCTAAAGCGTCACAGGTTCCCCACCTAAACACAATATTTAAAGACAGAATCCACCCCCCCCTTCACCCCAACCAAGGCTACAAATGTCAGCCAATGCAAACGTGTGAGATTAGGTCTCGCTGACCTTTACTAAAGCTGATAGCAGTCCCCCTGCATGTCGGCGGACATCGCTCCGACACGAAACACGGCCACCATAAAGACCGCCGCTAGATTACACAGCCTCAGAGTCGCACAGGCGCTACCTCTGTTGTTACCAAAAGCTATTATCATAGACTGACACGATGATTAGCGGATGATTTGACAAAGGTCATTGTTGGCACAATAACTCCACATCTCTCCAGGAACGTCCACAGAAGCCATCGACACTGATCTGACAAAACTGATGACATCGATGTGCACACTCCTGAAAGAGACCGAAAGCTTTAGGACCTCATGCTGTGTCATGAGAAGAGGACACCCGGGGTGTGGGAACTGATGACATTTCCCTCTCTAATTAATGTCTATCAGAGCACCTGTTCTCCAGCATAAGGAGAGCAGATGAAAAACTATTGAGGACAATATTCATTAACGAGTAAACAAGCATGTGATATTACATACATCATACATTACAGCATGAGTTTGGTTTTGTATCATATTTGGTACATTTATTGCTCACACTGTGATGTTTAAACACACAGAACACAAACTTCTTTAATCCCCATACCACCTCATGGTACTACTTGCATTGCAAACTTTACTTGGTCGTACAGATTCCTCCTCTTCAAAATTCGATGAATCTGACCCTTTCGGACACAGGATGCCACTCAGGTGCTTGTGCAGTCTCTCGTCATCTCAATACTCAAGGCTGGTCTTCCTTTGTGAGCCATTAGCCACCTGCAGCTGATCCAGAATGCAGCTGCTCGGCTGGTCTTCAATCAACCCAAGTTCTCCCACGTCACTGCACTGCTGCGTTCACTTCACTGGTTTCCTGTTGCTGCTTTAATCAGATTCAAAACCCTGAGGCTTGTCTACAAATCAAGAAATGGACCAGCCCCTCTCTACCTAATGACAATGGTCCAGTCTCAAGCCGCACTTTGAACCCTTCGAGCTTTTAGCATGGCTCAGTTTGACCCGGCATCCTTCAAGACATGTGGAAGACTAGCATCAAGACTCTTCTCTGTCCTGGTATCCAGTTGGTGGAACAAACTCCCACTGGTTGTTCTAACAGCAGAGTCCCTCATAGTCTTCACACACAGACTGAAGAGCATCTCTTTGTGGAGCACTTAAGCAGCACTAGTTTAAACACTTATTGTAATGCTGTAAAGCTCTTATATTGGGTATAATTGTGTATCTTTACTTCTTTCTAGGTATTAGTGATGGTTTAGTTCTAACAGTGTCTGAACTGGAGTAGTTTAGACTCTAACCTGTCTGTACTAGCTGAGATCATTCTCTTAATGCAAACAAAATACTGCTGTATGTCGATAAGCATAAGAGCGTCTGCTAAATGCTGTAAATGTAAATATTGTAACAAGGAATGATGGCATCATTTTTCAGGCCAGGCCTTGTGCAACACAGCAGTTTAACTGAGGCACAGTAAACGAGAGAGTCGGACAGAGCAGTGATGTCTGGGAGGTGTTGTGATGTGTTTGTGTCTGGAGCAGCCTTATCAAGTGAAGTGCTCAGATTACTGAAGTGTGACTACGTCTAATTAGCAATTTAAGTAGCGACCTGTCAAGAGGAGTCCTTGTGTTTGTGTTCTGAGCTGCTAATGATGCTACTGTACTCTGTCTGTTTGTCTGTTTATGCAAGAATTCACAGGTTTGTCCCTAATTTGTCATTTACAGGTTCCTGTTCCGCAGTGGGAACCAAGAGCACCCAGGAGACAAAATCGAGAACACAACAGTAGAGATTTTGCCGTTCACGGTGAGACACATTTCCAACACACCCACACTGCACAGGACCACCACAGAGCTGGTGGATCATTCTCAGTGACACTGACGTGGTGGTGGTGTGTTAAGTGTGTCACTACGGGAGTGAAAATAGTGACCAACCAGCCAACAGCTTGGACTAGAGGACCAGCACAAACTGTGTTAAGCTGCCGGCTCTGACTTTACATCTATAAGGTGGACCAACAAGGTACGTGTGTCTAATAGAGGACAGTGAGTGGACACAGTGTTTAACATCTCCAGCAGCTGTAACACACCACCACCACATCAGCATCACTGAGAATGATCCACCACCTCTGTGGGGGGTCCTTACCAATGAAGAACAGGGTGAACAAAGTATTCAGAGAAACAGATGGACTGTAATTGTAGAACTACAAAGTGCTCCTATATGCTCACATACACAATGAGTGCACTTGTAAGGTGTGTATAAATGTAATGAAGGGGCCTGTGAGTGTGTGTGGTGTTCCTTGCGAGTTCACAGTATTTTGAGGTCTGTCACTAGGTGTATGCTGTACTGTTGGCTAATTTTAGCCAGCAGCAGGTTGAGCTGCTCTGGTAATGAGGTTGGAGCCCACATCCCTGCTGTGAAAAGAGAGCTTAGTGAGACTGCCGGATCCTTTGATGTTTAGGGGAGGGTTTTGACGTTTGTGTGAGCTCTGTTAGCCCACAGTTCTGACCATTTTTAGAAGGATGCAGTTTAGCAGAAATCTGTATATATATATATATAATGTATCTGAACTGATCACGTTGACTTGCCGTTTGGGTCTCAGTGAGTTTTGTCTTATTTGCAGGATACGGGACTGAAGACCAAAGAGAAATACAAACGTACAGATGACAATTTCTACAGAATCGGTAAGTTGCTGTACAGATGTTGGCTGATTTATTTTAAGACTTATGTTTCTATAGCAACACTGGTGTTCAGTCTCTCTCTGTACCTCTACAGCTGAGTTTGAAAAAGGAGTGGCTGAAGGTGTAGTCGACACTGACTTTAACCCGGTGGCTGCGGTGCGTCTCACTGTCATGAAGAACTCTGCTGTGTGGGCGATTATCAGTGAGGTCAGCCAGTCACATCTCAGTCATGTGCTACATAAAGCTCTACTTTAACATACACAAGTGCATCTCCAAAAAACTACATCATAGTGATTAGAAAATGGTTATTCTATTACAAGAAGCTGGTTTGATCCCCTGTCAGCAGGGAAATGCATCTCATTTTACAGGCCTCCATCTCCTGACTGCCTCCCCTGTGTGTGTGTGTGTGTGTGTGTGTGTGTGTGTGTGTGTGTGTGTGTGTGTGTTCACTGCACAATGGGTAAAATGCAGAGAATTTCCCTATAAGTATTCTTCCTACTCTTCTATTCTCCTCCACCTTCTTTTTCCTCCTTCTTCTGCTTATTCTTCATCCTCCTCCCGTGTTCTTCTCCCCATTCTTCTTCTTCTTTCTTCTACTTCTCCATCTTCTTCTTCTTCCACCTCCTCTCTTCTTCCCCCCATTCTTCTACATCTTCTTCCTCCTCCATCCTCCTCTTCTTCTTAGTCCTCCTCTGTTCTTCTCCCAATTCTTCTTTTTCCTCTTCTTCGTCCAGTCTATATCTTTTTCTCTATTTAATTTTTTTGAGATGTGCTGGTACTTTTTCTTGCAGCTGTATACACCTTTAACATATTACCATGAAGATTTTCTGATGATTGATGATACATTTAAGAACCCTTCCTCTGTTTTGTGCTCTTATTTCTGCTCTTAGATCCACATAAAGAGAGTTGCTGGATAGCTGTCTGCAGGGTTTCGCTGGTTGCGGCCCAGTTTGGCCCGGCAGTGCTGTATAAGCTTTTACAGGATTCCCAAACAACAGAGACATCATCAGAGCGCACGGACGCTGCCAATCTATCCCTTTATCTTTCTCCTTTTTTTCTCGTACTGTTTTTCCTCTCCTTGTTGCTCGCAGTTTTTCTTTTGTTACTTTCCAGTCTGTTTGGTTTTTGAGGATCGTCAGACTACCTTCTTTCCTTCTTTCGGTTGTGTGGATGTGAATACTACTGTGTAAAGGACATTTTTTATGAAGGAACGTTGCCAGACGCTGAAGTTATGATGTGAGGAATTGCGATCAGTGCTATCATGAAAGTTTGCTGTTGAGTGCGGGATCGTTCGCTGGTGTTGGATAGAAGTAGACGGCTACTGTTTAAGGAGAACATTACAAGTACTGTATCGTCACGGACTATAAATGACTTTGACCTGAGGTCAGATAAGTGCTTTATACTTAACGCAAGTTGTCAGAAGATCCGGATATTTTGTGTTGAACAAAAATGTAATTGTTTCTCTTCCACTTGGGATGCTTAACGGCGCCGAGGCCGTTCAAGCTTTATTTAATTTCTGTTCATAAATCAATTATAATGACTACTTTTGCCAAAATGTTTCCTGAATTTCTAAAGAGCAGAAGCCACACTGCAGAACCCTCTCTCTCTGTAACAGGAAAGGCCTTTCGCCCCTCAGTGTCCTTTGACGTAAACCAATCATCCATGGCCTTTCGTCTGAAGGGATAGAAATATTATTTTGACGATCTATGAAGGTGAATTAACTTATTTGAAATAAATCTTTAATTTGTACAAGAGAGAATTTTTTATTTTTTATGCTGTGAACAACAAAGTCTATAATGTGGTAGAAGTAAATATTTGTTTTTTGATGACGTTTTTGCTTTTAAGTGAATCTAGTCAGGTTATTCGTTCTCTGTGTAGTTCCAATGGGTGCAGGTCCTCCCCGTCCCTCGTTTGTGCCTTATATGTCCAGTAACCCCTCGGGGACTGGAAAGGGACTGCCTCTCTGTGTCAAATCCTGTGTTACGCAGGAATAACCTGCATAAGAGGTTTTCAGCCATTTTAACATCCTTGAGGATCCACAACTAGAACAAAGCTGAGCTGAGGATTCGTAAGGGATGTGGGTCAATTCCAGGCCCAGTTTGGTGAACCACACTATAGTGTTTAGCTTCGCTGTAGCTTGTTTTCCTTCAAGTTTACCTTGGAGCTGAACTGGGCAGCCAGACTGAAACCGCTCCGGATATTTCCGAGTGTACAACGTGTGTTTCTGAAGACATGAAGATGTTCTAGGCCAAACATGCACTCACTAGGTACACAAACCATCTGCTTCTCTGTATACTTCTGTTCACCCTGTTCTTCAGCGGTCAGGACCCCCAGAGAACTCGTACTATTTGGGTGGTGACACTGACGTGGTGGTGGTGTGTTAGCACGTGCTGACTCAGACACTCCTAACTTGTTGGTCCACTTTGTAGATGTAAAGTCAAACACAGCAGCTCAGCACAGTTTGTGTTGGTCCTCTAATCCTTTTAAAAACACACCACCACCACCACATCAGTGTCACTGCAGTGCTGAGAATAATCCACCTGCTCTGTCGGGGTCCTTCCCATTGAAGAACGGAGTGAACAAAGTATACAGAGAAACAGATGAACTACTCTGGTGTACTCAATGAAGTGGCCACTGAGCGAGTGTCCATTTTTTATAAGAACTGGCAGTTGAATTACATCTTTATTTTGTCTTTTCATTCTTCATTTCAAACAGTCCGCTGTCACTGTGTCTGTATGATTCGCTATTTGCTGTCTCCTTACAATGTTCAGTGCTGTACAATGACTGAGTGTGACTGGCCTTTAAATGAAGACCATTTGTGCTGGCTTTGAGCAGAAAAATACAAAAACTGTAGAGTTGTGACAAACGGGCCAGTCTGTCGTGTCACAGCGTAAACATTAGTTGACTTGTGTACGAGCACTGAGTGACTCAAGTAGTTGCAGGACAATGTTTTAAACTATTTTATTTATTATGTCTGTAGAAGCTGTTTTAAACGGAATTCTTTGGTTTTTGGATTTTGGCTCGGGCCGAGAAAGGTGGCCGGGTAACTACTGTACATACTTCCCAAGTGCTCTCATCTCATTTGATTGTATATGTGTTTTAGAAGAATCCTAGAACTGTGAGTTGAGAACATGTCATGATATGATCATTTCCCGTACGCACGTTAGTGATCGACCGATACGGGCTTTTCAGTGGCTGATATTTAGAGTTCAGGGTGGCCGACGGCCAATATATAATGCTGATGTCATGTTTGATAAACTATAAATGTAAAAAAAATAAAAAATAAATAAAAGGTCTATCATGCCTTCATCTGCCTGTAGAGTGGTGATACTGACACTAGGGGGAGCTCTAACATTGTTCTACAGCAGCTACACTGATAAGGCTGCCTGTAGAGTGGTGATACTGACACTAGGGGGAGCACTAACATTGTTCTACAGCAGCTACACGATCAGGCTACCTATAAATGTGGTATGTTCTGCTTATAAAAAAAATAATATATAAAAACGGCAATAATCGGCCTGATTAATCGACTTGCCAATTGATCGGTCTATCACTAATGCACATTTAAATCATTGTGTCAAGCAAAGAAGGACATTCTGTGCATATCATGTTCAATTGCATATCATTTGTGTGGGGATGGATTGGACCAGGGGAAATCTAGACATGTGTATGTTGTGTAAAAGTCAATTTTATATGTTTACATGTTTGGAAACATTGATATTACCAGGCACAGCATCCATACTCTGAATGTATAGTGTAAAAACAGGTACTGAACAGTCTGAGCATCAATGCCACCTGTCCAGCCCAGGTTAGAGTTCCTACTGGTTGGATGTGCATCTTGATTGGATTTGTATATGAACAGGATTAACGAGGCTGAATATTCTAAGCCCTTTTAGAAGATCTTTTATGATCATCTCCTTCTTCAGTAGCATAGAGAAATAAAAGGTTCCCCCTGTTTGGTGCATCCCAGCCTTTCATGTGCCTTCATCTCTGTGCATCTGTTTTCAACTGATCTGAATGGACAGTGGAGAAATAAATTAAACTTGACATAATTCATGTTGTTTTCCGTCTTTACATGTACCATTTTCTTATTTTCCTCACAGTCTATCATTTCAGACACATTTTAAGATGTGCAGTCAGACTTTTGAGGTGATCTAGGATGTCACTGGTTAGTATCAGATATTCAATTTCAGTAACATTTTAATACTAGTAAAAGAGATACCAGATTCCAGTTCTCACCAGTAAGAGTGGTGCTGTTCTCCCAGTTCATTTTAATGGAAGGTCCCAACCCAATGGATCTGTTTTAACATGTTAATTCAGTTTTATTGCCATATCGTACTTTAATTTAAGTGTATATTACTAATGAAAATGAAAGCTCGTTCATGCTTTCTCTGATTGTATCCGTCCATCATGTTGCTGCTCTTTCACCTTCAACTGTTCAAACATCACCGTCTTCTCAGGTGAGCTGGTTCTGTCCAAAATTAGATCTTCAGTTTGGGTATCTGGGATTTGATTTGGTTCAGCATCCATTTATCTGTCCAAAATTCTCTCAAAAGTGTTCAAACATTAGTATTCATCCTGAGCTGCTTTTATTGTCCAGGTTTTCACATCCAAGAACAAAAGAGAAGAGCAGAACTAACATGGCTGTGTCCCAATAATAACTACTTCAGTCATGCAGTGCATTGAACTATTATTTGGCGCCATCTTGTGGTGGGCTGTGATTTCACATCATTTTTATAAACTCATTGTGATTTATTGTTTAAAATATAAAATCTGTGCAGTAGAACAACGCCTATAGCAGCACAGAGAGAAGAAAATAAACAAGTAACAAATGACCAAAGAAAACAATTTAATACAAACAAATAAGAAGCAAGTGTCTTATTTGCTCAGTTGACTTCTAGTTCAAATTTAATTAACTGAGGTTTAAAGATTAAATATATATTTGTCGTTATTTTGAGATACTAAGTCGTTATTTTTAAGATACTAAGAGGTTGTCTTGCGTCATTTCATTGTAATAAATAATCTTATCTCAAAATAATGACCGAGTATCTCAAAAGGACGCCTTATTAATGAAAAAGTCATGAGGTGCTAGATGTTTTGTACTTTAATTGTCGGGATTTAGCTTCCACTCAAAGCTGTTTTACAGTGGAGACACGTGGAGCTCTGACAGCACCACGTGACTTCCCACAGTGCACCAAAACATGGCCGCGTCCAAAATAGTCCTTTAGCTTAGCGGTGTTTATTCGCCGTTTTCTCAGTGATTATACTGATAAACCAGACTGAACACGATGCCCAAATACTACGAGGATAAGGAGGAGGACGGCAGCGCCTGTGCTGGGATTAAAGAGGACTTTAAAGCTTGTTTACTAGAGCACGACTGTGTAGTGAAGGTAATGTTAGCATTAGCCTAGCAGCTAAGCTGCTACAGAGAACGTTTCACTTCACACTTAGTCACATTTATGTTCATTTTATTGGACATTTTCTCATTTAACTCATGATTTATTAATTAGTTAATAAATAACATCTTTAATCACCACTAATCAACTTAAACCTATTGTTATTCATGTTTATGTATCTGTTTTTGCTACTGAACAGCCCTTTAAGCTACACAGATCAGCCATAACATGAACACAGGCTGCTGGGTCATTCTCAGTGACACTGATGTGGTGGTGGTGTGTTAGTGTGTGCGCTGCAAAATATGTTTTCCACTCACTGTATACTCGCACACCTACCTTGTTGGTCCACCTTGTAGATGTAAAGTCAGAGACAGCAGCGCAGCAGTTTGTGTTGGTCCTCTAGTCCTTCATTGATGCTCACAGGACTGTTGGCTAGTTTTGTTGTGTGTCTACACACAGTAACCCAGATAAACTATAAACTCAGCTTTTTTAGAGTGAAAGCCATCATATCCCTGACTTATCTCCATAAAATCATTAAAAGTCATTAAGAAGCAAAACACATGGCTATTGTTAATTTTAGACATAAAACGTGGTTAATCTGACCCCAAATATAACAGGGCAGACAAAGTCTCTTTACACAAATAAGAAGCTAAATAAGATGAAACTGCACATGTCCTGCTAACACTTACATGGTTTTTAATGTTTGATTTTAGGAAGGCAAAAGCCCTAGTGAGTGTGTTAAAGAAGGCCACTGCAAGGCATTGCAGCGCTCTTTCTTTGAATGTAAAAGGTCAATGGTGAGTACTTTATATTAACTACATTTATTAACCAATGACATATTTTGAAAGTCTGTTAATTTAAGTAATACATCTCATTATAAGACATGTTTGGCCTACAAACTGCATGTTAAAGAAAACTGTTAAGCTGATTCAAATCTTATGTTACTGCAGCTGGACACAAGATCTCGATTCAGAGGACGAAAAGGCTACTAACTGGATCATATACACATTTTTATCTGGAGACAAGAGGCGCTGCAGATGGCTTTGAGACTTATTTGTAAATATTAACTTGACCTTTGTCAGACATTGCCAGCTTTTTCCAGTAATTATTAACGATGATCATTGCTGTTCACTACAACTGAATGCTTGGACAAGACTTTGCCATGTCATGCGTCTGAGTAGTGTTATTTAAGCATTGTCTACATTAAATGGTGTTGCCTTTATTTATGTGGGTGTGCAGTTGTCAGTGCTTTCTGATGAAAGAAAACGACAAGATGTTGAGTTACATATTGTAAATCAGATTCATGTGTAGCTTGTGAGGATATGAATAAGCCATAATGAATTTGAAACAATTCAGAAACATTAACCTTATGAATCTGCTAGTTGCTACATGCAGTCATGAGCTTATATTTACAAGAGGTGATGGGAAATATACCATCAAACATGAATATCATGAAAAAGTTTGTTTTATAAATTGTTAAAAATAATTTTAGATTAATTACATATAAAATGACACATTTGAAGCTTTTTTGTTTGTTGAGCAGTATGACTTATAGCCCATGAGTTGTCTGGCCAATCCAGCAGAGTAATATGATGGCCAGTAGTAGTGTTGGCACTGTAGGCATCTGCTGGAAAAGAAGACGAGCATCTCCTTAAAGCTTGCCAGCAGATGGAAGCATGAAGTGCTCTAAAATCTCCTGGTAGGTGTTGACTTTAGACCAACAGCAGCAGCTCAAACCATCACAGACTGCAGAAACTGCACACTGGACTTCAGACAGCTTGGATTGTGTGTCTCTCAGACTCTAGGAGCTGATTTACAAATGAAATGTAAAAAGAGGACTTTGTACTGAGTAACAGTCCAGTTCTGGTTCTGCTTAGTCCAGGTAAGACACTTCTGATGTTGTCTCTGGTTCAGGAGTGTTGATATTAGTAATGTGGCAGCTGTAGCTCAGAGATACACAGTGTTTATACTATTTATAGTCATTTACTCACCATCACATATTCTGGATTACTGATTTTCATGCTCTATAAACCAAACTGATCAACATTTAAACCAAAACAGGCTTCATATGTCAATTTGTGTGTAATGATCAAATATATGACAGATTACCTTTTAAATTAAATTACAGTGGTAACCCTACTTACGAGCATCCCTACTAACGAGTATTTCAGGTAACGCGTCGAGATCTCGGAATATTTTTGTTCCAGGTAACGAGTAATATTCCAGCTAACGAGTAGCGTAAATTTCTTCAAGTATGCCAAACCATTAGGGGCGCTGCGGTCGTCCGTAGAAGAAGAGGTCAGTCAATACAAAGTGAAAGTGGCTGTTGAAAGCGACGCTAAGGTAGCAAAAGGTAGTGAACAAGAAAGTTAGATAAATTTTACTTTTACTTTTCATATGATAAGTGTAACCATGCCATACACGTACGCCCGTCCTCCTCTCCTCCTTAGCCGCCAGCCTACACGAGCACCGTCGGTCTCCCTCTCATTAGGCACCAGCCTACACGAGTGTCGTCGTCGTCACATTTATGTTTTAAAAACCCATATAAACACATTACTTAGCACATTAAAGTATACTGTATATTGGCCAGCTGACACGGATTAATCAGTTTTACATGTATTCTTATGGGGAAAATGCATCCAGCTAACGAGCAAACCAGCTAACGAGCTCAGCTCCTGCGCGGATTAAACTCGTAAGTAGGGTTACCACTGTATAAAGGAAAAGCGTTCATGTTCTATTGTTTGTGTAGAACTTGTTTACTAAATTTTTCATGGAAGCCCATTTGGTTTGCACACATCTGTGTTTCTCTGCACCTGATCTTTTAATTCTTAAAATAGAAGAAAACAAAACTGTGCAGTGAAACTGAGTCTCCATGACCCTACAAAAGAAGCAAGTTTAAGTCAGGCTAAAGATATGCTGTTTTGGAATCAGTATGTTGTACTAAATGTACAATTACAATTAAGTCTGTGGTGCCCAACTGAACACAAAAACATTTTAAATGTTTGTGTGTAGAGAACATGAGTAGCCTCATAATAATTCAGTCACACTTTCAATGTTTTTAGTGTTTTTGTTGTGCAAGAGACTAACCTACAGTCCAAAGTATTAGACCCCTATGAAAAATGTGTTGTTTTTAATGTATTTCCAAGTGCTGTTAAATAGAGCAAAGAGCTTTTAACAGTGTTTTAAAACATTGTTTTATTTTGAATGATTAAATCATTTGACTTTGCCCACAGAAATGAAATTATTTTGCCAAAAAAACTACAATGGTCAAAAATGATTAGCCCCCCTGATGCTAATAGCCAGTTGTGTCCTTTTTGCTGGATAACAGTCTGCAGTCGTTTGCTGTAGTATTTAGATGTCTCTGACATCTCCTCAGGAAGCCCAGCACATTCTTCTTCTGCAATTTTTTCAAGCTCCTCCAGATTTGATGACCTTCTGGTATGAACCTTCTTCTTCAGTTCACCCCACAGATTTTCAGTGGGAATCAAGTCAGGGCTTTGAGCAGGTCAGTCAATAATGTTAATTTGGTCTTCTGGAGGTGGTTCTTCACCAGAAGTGATGTATGTTTTGGGTTGTCGTCATGTTCGAAGAGAAAGCAACAACCCAGACCAAGTTTTGCTGCTAACTTCTTAAGATTTTCTTTCAAAATCTTCACACATCCTTCTTTTTTCATGATTCCTTCCACATTGACAAGATTCCCAGGTCCAGATACACTGAAGCATCTCCACAGCATAATACTCCCACCACCGTGTTTCACTGTGGGGGTGGTGGTGTTTGTGTTATAGCATCTCCCTTTTTCCCTCCAAACATAAGCAGTGTCTCTACAGCCAAAGAGCTCTAGTTTTGTCTCATCTGACCAAAGGACATGCTTCCAGTATGCAAAACCAGGTTATCCTTAGCATACAGTTTGGCTTGAAGTTCTTTTCTACAGACGTGGAGTTTTTCTTGGTCTCTTGATTAATTTCTGTGCAGGACTAGTCAGTCTTTTTTTTGTGATAATTCCTGATTTGACAAAATTTTTCACTAGCGTCTCAGCAGTTGTTCTGGGGTCTTTAGATGCATCTCTCAACCAGTTTTCTTTCCAGGGTATTTAAAATATTGTGCTTCCTACCTCTCCAAGGCTTGTTCTGTATTGTGTGGCTCTCTTTGAATGTCTTGATAATACTTCTCATTCCAGTTCTTTACACGTAGAAACGCTGTGATAACTTTGTATATGCTTCTCCTGCTTTGTGAGCAGCAATGACTATTTTTCTGAATTTTAAACTTTTGTTTTTGGCATTAATTTGCTTTCTTAAGTGACAGCTCAGATGCTTACTGAAGCTTTTACTGTCTGTAAACTGGGAGATAACCCTCAGCTGTGACTTGATATAAGCAGCATGGTGGCTTAGTGGTTAGCACGTTCGCCTCTCAGCGCTGAGGTCTTGGGTTCGAGTCCACATCTGAGCGGAGTTTCCATGTTCTCCCAGTGTCTGCGTGGGTTTCCTCCGGGGTCTCCGGTTTCCTCCCACAGTCCAAAAACATGGAGTTCAGGTGAATTGGCTACTCTAAAATTACCCTGGTGTGTATGAATGTGTATGTCTGTGTATGTATGTATGTTTGCCCAGATATATTTGGCACTCTGTCCTGGGTGACCCCCCTAGTGCTCGATGCAGTCCTCCAGGTGAACAGTTACTTCCGGTTGAGAGTACGCTGTGCGCGACTGGCTGCCGCTTCTCGCCGGAGTGTGTGTGTGTATATGAAGTGTGTCGATTGTAAAGCATCCTTGGGTGTCTAGAAAGGCGCTATATAAGTGTGATGTGTATGTATGTAAGCAGTGTTTTGTGTTACGGCTCAATAATAAAGTTATTAAAGGGGCTAGTAATATTGACCCGGATGATTTTTGTTTCTTTTGAAATAGTTCTGTTATAGTATTCAAATAGAATAATTTGCAGTTTCTAAAGAAAATTACTATGTTTAGAAATGCTATGTTGAAAAATCCTTGCTCTGTTATAAAATGACTTTTATGTTTTGAATAAGCTTTAAATTTCATAGGTTGGCTAATAATTTTGACCTTAACTGTATAATAAAAGTAGTGAAAATAACATTACAGGTACTCTCAGCATATACTGCTACGTAATATTATTTTAATTACAAAGTTAGTAGAATTTAGTACAAACCGGATTCCAAAAAAGTTGGGACAAGGCCATTTTTACCACTGTGTGGCATCCCCCCTTCTTCTTACAACACTCAACAGATGTCTGGGGACAGAGGAGACCAGTTTCTCAAGTTTAGAAATAGGAATGTTCTCCCATTCATGTCTAATACAGGCCTCTAACTGTTTAATCGGTCTTCTTTGTCGCTCTGTTCTCTATAGGTGAAAGATCTGGACTGCAGGCTGGCCATTTCAGTACCCGGATCCTTCTCCTACGTAGCCATGATG
>BRDA01090217.1:8857-35014 GCA_036984385.1 Crenuchus spilurus
AAACTGAGTCAATTCAACATTTCTGAACTGTACAATTCAACTTAACATGTCAAGTCTTTACAACTTAACTGAGTCAAAGCAAAAAGATGACTTGACTAAGTTAAGTTGAGTCAACAGAAATTTTTTACAGTGAGACTTGAATCTATAAGACTTGTGTGAAAATCCGATTACGTTTTAGGTCATATTTGAAATATAGAAAATTCTAAAGGGTTCACAAACTTTCAAGCTCCATCATTCCTTTGAGTTTGTCTCTCCTTTGTGGGGGTTTGAGCAACTGTTTTATATGCAAATGACATGTCATCAATGATGTAAGAATGAATTGTGAGTTATATCAGAGAATTCGTCGTTCTACCAAAGAATGGTTAAAGAGGGAAAAAAAGGTAATGTTTTGGAGTGTCCAAGTAAAAGTCCTGACCCCAATTGAAATGTTGTGGAAGGACCTGAGGTAACCCACCAACATCCCAGAGCTGATGTTGTTCTGTACTGATGAATAGGTTAAACATCCTATAAGCCAGTGTGCAGGACTGATCAACAGCTACTGAAATGTTTAGTTGCAGTTATGGCTGCAAAGGGGTTTCAGAGCAGATACTGAAAGTAAAGGTTCACGTTGCCACACACAAATATGTCATATTGGATCATTTTACTAAAAAAATAAATAACTAGTAAAATATTGATGTGTCATTTAGGACTTTAGGACGCCTCTCACATAAGGGCTGCTGGGAAATGGAGCTTGCCGCTCTCCATAGAAGTCCTTATAAAGCACTTTTAGGGGGGTTACAAGTATTCGCGGATTTGCGCTATTCACGGTATGGTCCCTAACCCCCGCCAAAATGGGGGGGTTTACTGTAGATAGTATTACTGTTTTTTTATTTACGTCCAATTAAAGACAATTAGCTGAGTCAATCACATTTATAACATTTGATTGACTCAACTCATTTTCTTTAATTGGACGTAAATTCTAGGATTGTCTACAGAACTTGAAATATGCATCTTGCAAAACTTAAATTAGACCAACTTAAAAAAATAGGTTCAATGGGTCACTAAGATTTTTTTAGTTGGTGAGACTTTTTTTACAGTGTGACAAACTGAAGATATTTTCAATTAAATGTCGCTAGATAATCAAATCTAAGGTAGTTTATTTATTATTCACGCTAGCTTGCAAACTAATTAGATAAGGAGTCTGTAACAGTTACTACTGTACAGTAACATACTATTTTCATAATATAGCTAACAGTTAACTAACATAACAGCTAACTTTACATTTAATTCTTATCAAGAAAGCTGTGTAAATTTACATCATCTGATGCTGGTCTCTTGGTTGTCCCAAATTTAAGCTTGGCACCATGGGTGGTCGGTCATTCAGTGTGGCTGCACCAACGCTCTGGAACCACCCGCTTCGAATGTTATCAGTCCATTAAATGGAACGTTAATAGCAATTATCAGTCACTATGTCTCTATTACTAAGTTGAATTTACATCATTATGGTAAATAACATGGGAGATTTATATATAAGGATACAAGGACTGGTCCTTGTAGCCAAAGTGAACACAAATCTAAACTCCTGCGCCCTGGCTTCTTCATGACAAGTGGATTTTATTAAATGTTGTGGTTGTAGTTTGTTGTCTTTATCTATTTCACCATAAAACTGTAACTGTACTGGTGATTCTGGGTTTTGTTCACTGGTGAGGAAAAGCAGAAATACGAATATCAAAAGAATGTACAATATTAAAGTAACTTTACCGCAGTTACAAAACAGGCAACAACAGTAACTTGGCTAATCGTTTGGCCGACGAGCACTGCGACCTCTACAAAGAGCTGAAAACTCGACCGGTTAGTAAAGTTAATGGCTACGCCACAGAGCTTTAAGTGGTTAGCGAAATATTTCATTTGTAACTGTTAACGTCAGCGATAAGCTAATTACTCTCCTTCACATGTGAACTCATAATGAGGCTGTAGACTATCTAATCAGTCAATTTAATGTGGCTGATTTTAAACGGTAAAATATTAGTGTTTAAAACAGAGCAGTGGTTATAACTTTAAATCATCACTGTTCTTTTCACTCTTTTTACTCAGTAGTCAACTTCCATCACTCCTTCAAGTTCATCCAATCAGGCTACTATTACATCTGTTCTAGACAGGCAGGCAGGCAACCTTAAACAGACAAACTCCCTAACATCTAATTACAGAACCAGAAAAGCATGTTTGAAGTATGTATTATATAGTAATTTTATTGCTTTATTTAGCAAGGTTTAATTTAAATTTAAATTTAAAAATCAATCTGATGTTGATTTAAAAATGACAAAAAAGTTTTCCTATTTTTTTTTATTGCATTTTTATGCTGCAGTTTTACAGGTGGTGTAGACTTTTTCTTGCAATGTACTGATATTTTAAATATTTGTACTTTTGGATACTTGAGTATTTTTAAATGCATGTACTTTTGAATACTTAAGTATTTTCAAAAGTTAGTCCTTCAGTACTTTAACTTAAGTAAACTTTTGAGTGAGCAATTTTTACTTGTAGTGTATGAGTAAATTTTGACCATGAGTATCAATACTGTTACTTAAGTACTAGAGTTGAGTACTTTGTCCACCACTGAATATAA
Source organism: Crenuchus spilurus (assembly GCA_036984385.1). Lineage (NCBI taxonomy): Eukaryota > Metazoa > Chordata > Actinopteri > Characiformes > Crenuchidae > Crenuchus > Crenuchus spilurus. The sequence continues at coordinate 11,460 of BRDA01090217.1, forward strand.
GCTTACATGCACGCAGTATAGAGGCGTAAACTGTGCACGCGGAATGATGCGTACACATGAGTACGCATGCCAGTGTTTACATTTGCGTATGATTTCATACGCATAGCCATGAGACCAGGTTGATGGTGTTTTCAAATTTGTGCTCCATGTGCCCCCTTTGGACTTTGAGCACCTGCCCTTCCAAAGGTCTTTGCACGGCCCTGCAGCCTACCACTTTGTTGCATTTTGTTGCATATTTATTTGTGATTTAATGAAATTCTGCAAACGTTGTTTTATATGTAACTATACATACAGTGATTTCTACCTTATCTACAATCAGCACCTCATATTTTATGAGATAGGGTGGGCTTTGATTCTCCTTTCCACACCAACACCCTTGAAACCTGACACTAAATTTTTTTCTGGACAGTGAAAATGTACATTTAAAAACCTTAAAAAATAAAATAATAATAATAATAATAATAATAATAATAATAATAATAATAATAATAATAATAATAATAATAATAATAATAATAATAGTGGATTAGCAGAAATTTATTTTGATTACAGAATATTTTGATTAAATTATGATCTCCTCTTTCAAATTCACAATGTCAGAATAAAAATAAAGGTAAGTCGATTGATTGTCACATCATTAAATTATCTGTATATATTAAAAAGCGCAGCAAATGCACGATATAAGCACACAAGTTTAATTTACTGTCAGTCTCTGAATGAGAAATTAAATTCTAACTAATTTCAGCGTGGTTTGACAGATTATCCAAAAGAAGCAAGTGTAATACTTCTCTTGACTACTCAAATAAACTATTTGTTCATTATTTGGCTTTTTTTCAGATTTATTTTAAATGAAGTTTATTTAATCAAAGGACAGAAAAATGCTCAGCTTTAGCACATATCTTCAGAGTCGGATTCATTTGAGTTTGTCTCTCCCTTGTGGGGGTTCGAGTAACTGATTTTTTATACACATTGTATTTACTTGTAAATAACTAAATTTCAGATTTTTTTTATAATGTCTGTTGTATAATTTATGTTTATAGTATTTGCCAAGAGTCTCTTTTAATACATATTTCTAAAACTGAATTCGCCGTGCTCGGGCTTTTAGTCAGGATGGAAGCCTGCATCCCCTCCTCTGGGATCCGGTGCCAGGGCATGTGGAGACCTGCCCCGCAGCATACGCTTTCTTTTAAAAATATGTTTTAATTGACTTAAATGTGGAATTTATTTATTTTATTTTTGGGTAACTTTATGTATTTAGCTGAGGTGCTCTGAATGGTATTTGTTTAAAATAAACCAAAAGTACTACTGACTAGTAATTCTTTGTTGTGCTTACTTTTTCTAAGGCAATCGGTTTCCTGAATTTTATTAAGTAAACTGGACTCGTGTGAAATTATGTTAACTTGGGTAATATAAGTTGGCAGTACTTAAAAATGGCAACTTACATCTATATACTACTTTAAGTCGGAACAACTCAAATCAATTGAGTTAATACAGTTACATTTTAATTACAGATAAGTACACTTAAATGATAGACATGAAGTAAACCTAACTTGAAAATAAGTTATATTTACTTATCAGATTTTAATCTAATGTACTTAAGGGATCTGCTGGTTTACTCCCTTATTAAAATGACCTATAGAAATAAACGTAGCTTCTACTAGTTAGGATATATTGCAGAAGATTACTATAAGACAGTACTATTGGAATAAAATAGAGATAGAAAATGTTATATATGATTATAGAAGTGTTGCACAGCTTTAGAACGTGTAGAAATAACATGAAAAAAATGATTTAGTGTTAAAAAAAGGTAAACTGTCAAATTTTATATTCATTACATATAAAATGCCATTTAAAACTATTTTGGCTTTAATATTGATCAGTGTGGCTTAGATGTTGAAAATAATAAATCCTCAATCTCAAATAATTAGAATATTTCATTTTGAGCAAATTGAAACAGTATTAATATTAAAAGAAAAAATTTCATGTAATTACATATAATCAATATAAAACATATGATAGTTGACATTTTTTAATTCAATTATTAACACAAATTTCTGGAGATCGTGTCTTAGCATTACTTCACATCTTGTTAATTAAGGTTTCCTGATTTCAGACATAATCGTGTTCAGGAATTTGAGTTCAGCTTCATTCTGATACTTCACTGACAGAATTCAGGATCTTTCTCACAGGTCAGCGTCATAGGGTGTCCCACTGAAGGTCGGGTTCACGGTTCCTTTGTCTCGGTTCTTGGGTCTGGGAAAGTCCAGGTCGTCGTCCATAGTGTTTCTGGAGTAAGGCACGATGGAAGATGAGCCGTGGCTGGATAAGGGTGGAGGGTGGGCGCGGGGATAGGGCGCAGGTCTGGCAGGTCTACTGTCGGTTCTGGGAGGGTAGGCTGTTGTTGGCCTTGTTTGTCTTTCTCCACGGTTCTTCCCGTCGCAGCACCTGCAAACGCCGACGAAGAGCACGACTCCGGCCAGCACCTCAAACATGCTCCCGATGTAGCCCAGCACGATGCAGTAGCCTACGTTGATCCCCTGGCTCTTCGGGTTGGTGAAGGTATAGGTGGTGTTGAGCGAGTTCAGCAGGCGGGTGTACCAGGCGATGGGGATGATGGTCAGCACGCCTGAGCAGAAGATCAGCACGCCGGCAAAGGAAACCAGCGGCCAGCGTGGAGGTCGGTTCCTCCAGCAGCGAGCGCCGGGAGTGAGCACCATCAGCCCAATGATGGTCACAACCAGCGAGGCGCACATCATGCCCTGCGCAACGGTGATTATGTAGTTGCTGAAATAGTTCGGGTCTTTGGAGCGCAGGTTACAAGTAACCGTGTTGGACGTGATGGAGCTCTTGCAGATGTCCCAGATGCCCTGGTTGATCACCGTGTCGCTGGTCTGGCCGGATACGCTGGTTAATGTGCGCCAGTTGGGCGCCACTGTGCTGGTCAGGTCCAGGATCCAGCCGCACGGGCACAGAACCAGGCCGAAGATGATGATGCCCGGAGTGCGCATGTTTGAGGTCCCAACGACGAGCTCCGCGCTCAATCTACTTGTCTCAAAAACAACAAGAGAAGAGGAAATACTCGTCAAGTGCAGGAGGCTTTAAATCAACCTGAGGCTGAAACTCGGGGTGGATCTCAAATAAACTCCCTCTCACTTTCGACAACTGTGCAGGAAGTCCATCACTCGTCATTTATCTCTCTCAATTCTTGCATTACAACAATACTGCTCCACGTCTTTACAACATCATACCTTCTGTTATTATTCACTCACAAATTCAGTTAAAGTTTGTTTTATTTTGCCTAAACTGTCTGAGTATAGAGTACTGGAAAGAGAAGAGACTTAAAGTTCTGGGTATTTGAAATTTTACCTATTTATTGCAACATATTGCAACTCAACAATAGATTTAACAATACATAACATTCTATTATAAACCTTGTTTAAAGTTTTAAACTTTCCCACATTTTAGAAATCTCTATTGATTAAATTACTTTTCAAACAGTATAAATATATCAAGCAACTCCTGATCTAATGGTCTAAAGTACTCTTTTCAGATGGAAGTTCATTTCGCATTTAATTTGGAAATCAAGCTCATAGAGTCTGGAGCAAGAGTAGAGAGACACATAGAATCCAAGGTGTCTGAAGTCCAGTATGCAGTTTTTAAGGTTTGTGATGGTTTGAGGTGCCATTTCATCTGCTGGTGTTGGTGCACAAGTCAAAAGTCAACAGAGTGTCTACCACAAGATTTTAGAGCACTTCATGCTTCTGTTTGCTACACACTTTAAGATGCAGATTTCCATTTACACTGTGTCAAAATTCTACTGACTGATATTTCTGTGCTTAATTGGCCAACCAACTCTTGAGCTATAAGACATAAAAACAATAAAGGCTTAAAATGTCACTTTCCATGTAATGAATATGAGATACATGACAGTTTATCAACTTTTAACCAATATAAACATTTTTGCCAATTTAATGTATCATTGCTGTCCTTCAAAATAAATAAATAAATAAATAAAAATAAAAAAAATCTCAAAAATGGTACATTTACCAAAGAAGACATATACACTCTGATCTTTAAATGTAAGTTAATGTAAAGATATTTTATTCTAGTGATATTTTGAGCATTTATATTACACGATTCATCATGAAAAAAATGAGCTACATAGTTTCAGGACAGTAACAGTATTATAGGCTGAAATATCCAGGCTAAACACATATTTGAACATTTTATTCCTTAAGTTTGTTGTTTACCAAATGTATGGAAAGGTGATTATACCACCGACCCGCAATCTGATTGGCTGAGATATATTCTAGGAGTGATACTTAGTAACCATCATCTAACAATTGTGACAACAGACAGTGGTATAGCAACAATAATACACTTGAGTGTCGTGCTATAATGTAAGAAATTGGCATTGTTGTGTTCACTTCATTGGCTTTCTGTAGCTGCTGGCATCAGATTCAAAATGATGCTCACCTAACAAAGACTGGACCAGCCCCTCTCTACCTAATGACAATGGTCAATCTCGAGTCACACGTCAAACCCTCTGAGCTTCTATGGCTTGGCTTCACCCGCCATTCTTCAAGACACATGAATCAAGACGCTTCTCTGTCCTTGCACCCAGGTCGTGGAATGAACTCCCATTGGTTGCCCAAAGAGCAGAATCCCTCACAGTGGCTCAGCGGGCAAAGACGCTACCACTATGACCCAAGGATCGCGAGTTTGAATCCCGGGCATGCTGTTTGCCATCAACAGCTGGGCCCAAGAGAGCAAAAATTGGCAGTGCTCTCTCTGGGCAGGTAGATGGCGCTCTCAGTCTCCCTATCACTTTCACATTGGCTCAGGCGTCTACTGATTGGTCCAATCGGAGCTGGGGACCCTGTGTGCCTTCCTCCTAGCACCTTAGGCTCTCCAGTGACGGTGTATCGGCGGTGGCTGCATCACACACAACGGAGGAGGCTTGTGCTTGCCTGCATCCTCCTAGAGTCAGGGACATTGCAAAGTGATGGAGAGAGGCCTAATGGAGGGGATGGACTAATTGGCTACCACTACATTGGGAAGGGGATAAAAATGGGCAATAACCTAGAAAAAAAAGAATCCCTCACATCCCTCTTCAAATGCAGACTGAAAATCAATCTCTTTGTCCAGCACTTAAGTGAGCACTAGTATTGTAATGCTCTTATATTATGTATAATTGTGTATATTTCCTTCTTTCTAGGTATTAGTAATGGTTTTGTTCTAACAGTGTCTGAACTGAAGAGTAGTTTTGACTCCATCCTGTCTGTGAGATAATTCTCTTAATGGAAGCAAAGAATTTTTGTATGTCACTCTGGGTCAGAGCTTCTGTGAAATGCTTGTACATATAAATGCAATGCACAGAAGTACTGATATTCTGAACGCATGTCTACAACAGCAGTACAATGGTGCCATATCTCATATTGCACTCCCTCTCCTGTATTATTGCTTAAATATAACATTATTTCTCTGCTGTATGTCAAAGCATTTAAACAAAGTTATGTATTTATAAGATTTACTTAATATCACAGGACTATTAAAAGATTTCAACGTGGAATTCAAGAAGTGATCTGACTGGATTTTTGCTGCTGATCTTGGATCAGGTTTTCCAGAATGATTCCAGATCAGTATTACATTAATTTTACTAGTCTTCATTTAAGACAGCACTTTTACTTGTGAAACTGGGTAAATGCCAAGGCTGTCATACAAAGAGGAAAATGATTTGAATTTGATACTATTAGTTAAAATGCTCTATAATTTTCTCTTCCAGACAATCCAATACTCTTGTATTCTTCTTATTACATAGATTGTTGTTTATAAAATATACTTTTCTATTACTAAGTTAAGTTTAAGTAAGTTTATGTGCAATTTTATGTTTGCTATTGTTAACTCTACAATTTCCTTAATGGTCAATAAATCTAATCTGTATTATTCCAATGAATTTACATCACAAACAAAAGATGATCCAAACACACACCTCACTTCATAATTCAACATCAAATCTGTAGGATGTGTTGATCAGTCCATTGTCTTGACATGACTGTGGGGAACCAACATCATCCTCAGGTGAATTTCTGGGATTTGGATCCTTGTTTGTGCTGCTGTGGTTCCCATTTATCCTTGGTGTCGTAGCTGCCCCAAAAGCATTCATACTGTGCTTCTCTCCACGATTCTTCCCTCCACAGCATCTTCGGATACCCACAAACATGGCACTCCCACCAAGAATGTTCATGAAGGCACCCATGTAGCCCATCACAATACAGTAACCTACATGGATGTCTGTTGAGGGTGATTTGATTTCATGAAGCATGTGGGTAAACCATGCAATAGGAATGAGAGTAAGAATCCCTGAGAAGAAAACAAAAAAGCCACCAACCCCAGTCACGGTCCAGTCTGGTGGTCTATTATTCCAGCACTTCACTCCGGCAGCCACCACAACCAGACCTATCAGGTTTACCACCAGAGATGTCACCATCATCTTTTGGGCTGTTGTGACTACATGGTTGGCAAAGTATTCACTGTCCAGCTGGTTGCAGTAGATATTTCTTGATGTTGTGAAGGTCCTACATATGTCCCATAATCCTTGTTGCAGCACCAGATCTTGAGGTTGTCTTATAATATGTTGGATTGTGCGCCAGCTGGGTGCTACTGTGCTTGTTAGGTCCAAGATCCAGCCACAAGGTGCTAAGACAAGTCCAAAAATCAAAATTCCGGGAGTTCGCATTTGTGAACTGTGATTTGGAAATTAAAATCTTTATAAAGCAGCAGCAGCAGCAGTAGTAACGGTGGTGGTGGTTGGATGTAGGCTGGTGGTGTGACTGGCTATTCAGCAGTGATGAAAAGTGCCTTCAGTTTCAGTAGTGTTTCATTACAGTCTCTCTGGGAATAAGGACTGGCCTATATTAGAGTAGCTGGTGGGGTGACTGGCCTCTGCATTGAATAGAGCAGTATTGTACAGTCTCAGTAGACTTACAAATTGAAACTGCAACCAATAATATACTCTGAAAAATAAAGTTTCAAAAAATGGTTTTTTACTTGGGTTTTAAAAAAACGTGAAAAGTCAACAAACTTTAAAAAAGACTCTTAACACTTGCACAACTCTTCTCTACAGAACCATCAATGTATTAATAATGCACCAGATAATAATGGCGACACTGATTCTTCTAAAAGCATCATATTGAGATAATGTATTTAATGATATTTGTAATATTGTTCACAATAACTAACTTAAATGAGCACTAATATTGCACTTTGTGAATGTCTTGCATTAAGACTTATGGAGTCTTATGTCTTGCATGACACTGGGGTCTCCAGTTTGATTTCACATCCGAGTCCAGGTTCCATGTTCTCATCACAATTCTGTGGCTTTCTGGTTTTGTCACACAGTCCGAGAACACAGAGATCAGGTAAATTGGTTCCTCTAAACCAATTCCAGGTTAGTCCTGGTGTGAATGTGTGTGTGTCTCTGTGTGAACTGGGTTTGACTGAATTAGTGTATTACCCTGCCCAGTGCCCAAATGAAAGAATGGGGGGACTCACCAAGACTTTTTCATGCTAAATGGATGTATGTATGTCTTTTATTTGAACTTATGAAGTTTTATGTGTGATATGTTTTGTATTTGGACATATGAATCTCATTTCTGTTTTCTGTCATTTTCTATCTATTAGCACTGACCTTTTGTCTGTTAATTTGACGTGATATAGTGTAAAAAACATATAATGAGTGTCAAATTAACACTCAAAGTGATGGGGAACAACACAATTAATTGTAAAAAATACAAATTCAGGTGTCATAAACTCAAACTCTAACTTTAACTCAGAATTGGTGAGAATGATATAAACACTGGGATAGTGTTAATTTAACACCCAGCAAGTTAAATTAACACTGATTTTGCAGTGTAAAGAAACTCTATATAACAAAAGTTCTATACCAATTTAATGTGTTTTCTGCATTGACACATCCAAAAACCTTTATTTTTATACTTTTATGCACACCTTACAAGACATAGACTTGTTTTTTAGGCGACTCACTGTTTAACTTGCTTTCCAATCTATAATGAAGTATGACATTTGAGCAAATGTAATGTGTAATTTTAATGAAAAGATATAAAGAATATTTTATGAATATTACGATTTTCTTTTTGTTCCAGGTAAGTTATTTTCACACGGTGAATGATTAAGTGTCTCGAAACTGAAATGACATGCTTGTCACGTAAGAGAGTGAGATTATGTACTGTGATAATGCTATCTCACAAAATGCCAGACATTTCCCAGCTCCTAACAGTTGATGCTCACACCAAGCATTGACTTCTGGACAATGTAAAAAATAAATAAAAGAATAAGTAAAGCTAGGTGGGTATAGCAGGTCTACCTTCAAATCAATTAAACTTTACTGTCAGTATTCCAGTGCAGCATAATGCATGCATAGGCTATATGGTCACACATTTAATTCATTGTTAATACATTTTTAATCTGTAAGTTGGTGTAAATGTAGTATATATTTTATTGTGTATTTGGAATTGATAGGTAAATATATGCTACAATTGGGTTCCATAATTATTTTTGTACTTTCACAGAGTTCACAGAGCTTTGAGTTGAATGTGAGAAAATGTACCATGGGAAAATGAAGCATGGAATGAAACTGGACCTGATTGCCAACTGTAGTTTTCTCCACAAGGTAATGGAATGATGAAACAGTAGACCTACAGTAGATCTGTGAAACCTGCTTATTAGATCTACAACTTTAAAAGACATAGTATGCAATTTATCTCAAAAGCATTTAAATAAAATGAGCCCCATGGCAAATAAATAGGCTATCCTCACCATTTGTGTAGACAAAAGCCCTTTCCCCAACATTACTATTGTATGTTTCTTGGTATGTCCTTATGGACTCACTTAACATGTCCTAACGTCAACTCTAGTACTCAAGAGCCTAAGGATAGGGACTGGTTTAAAAAGTGTTCAAGACATACATCTTCACTGTACATAGTTAATTGCCAAAAATAAGAAATGTAAAGTATTTAGTTCTTTGCACTTACATGAAACAGGTATGAGAGCAGTAGTTTGTGAAGCTGTTCCAGCAAAAAGGCTATTGGCACTTTGAAATAACATTTGCACTCAGAGGCTCTAACAGTGAAAAAATTTTTTGATTGAATCTTTAGTTTTGTTAAAATATTCAGTGAATTTGTAAATTAGCACCATATAGCGCAGTTCAAGTTCAAGAGGTTTTTTATTGTCATTTCAGCTAGTGTAATACAAAAGAAAGTACACCCCTCACATTTGTGCAGATATTTAAGTATATCTTTTCATGGGACAACGCTGACAAAATGACACTTTGACACAATGAAAAGTAGTCTGTGTGCAGCTTATATAATAGTGTAAATTTATTTTTCCTTCAAAATAACTCAATATACAGCCATTAATGTCTAAACCACCGGCAACAAAAGTGCAATTGCAATGTGCAATTGTGCAAACATTCCAATGATTGGGCCAGTATACAGTACTGTTCAAATGTGTAGTGATATTTAGTCCATGAGAATCAGACTGTGTGCTTTAAGGAGTCTGACAACCTGAGGGATGAAACTGTTGAACAGTCTAGCAGTGAGGGTCCAAATGCTGTGGTATCATCTGCCAGATGGCAGCAGGATGAATAGATGATGTGATGAATGTGATGGGTCCTCCACAATGCTGAGAGCTTTTTGGAGAGTCTTGCCATCAGATGGAGTGCATTTCCCAAACCAAACATTAACACAGGTGCTCAGGATGCTCTCTGTGGTTACTATAAAGAAGATGATGAGGATGAGAGCTGGCAGGTGAGCTTTCCTCAGTCTTCTCAGAAAGTAGAGACACTGTTGGACCTCTTAATTATGGAGCTGGTGTTGAGGGACAAGGTGAAGTTCTCAGCCAGCTGAACACCACTGAATTTGATGCTCCTGGCAATCTCTGAGGGGAGCCATAAATGATCAGTATAGTAGTCTCTCTGGGTTCTTTCAAAGTCAAAAACCATCTCTTTAGTTTTATCAACATTCAGACCCAGGTTATAAGAAAAATGCTTGTATATTATATATAGGTTTACTAGGAAAAATTCTAAAGCTTTCTTTCTAAGGATGGTAGACCTGTGTTATATCACAAATGCCCTGAAGTCTCCAACAGTATAAACATAAAAAGTATAAAGGTTAGCTATTTACACATAATAAATCTATTGTCACTCCTGAAAATAAACTATTTGCTCCTTATTTGACTATTTATTTAAGTGTATTCTTTATAAAGTTTATTTCTGATAAGGACTAAGAATAATGTTCAGAATAGCATTAGCACATGTGCATCTTCACCCTAGAGAGGCCTTAAAGTCTGATCCACTTGAGTTGATCTCCCCCTTGTGGTAGCTCGGGTAGCTGCTTCTGATACAAATAACATGGGAGTTTATTTAAAAAGAAACGTATCACTGTTGTACAAAGCACTGTTGATTAGTCAGTTCGACGTTTCTTGCAACTAAAGCGTTAAAACACTTGAAATCATGCTCGATTTGATTATTTTAATTAACGTATCTATATTTTGAAAAACACAAATCCTACAGCTCATAAGAACAGCAAGAGAAGTTAAAAAGTTAGATTGAGCAGATTCCTGCAGGAATCGCATATTAATAGTAAATAAAGTAAAAGAATAAGGAGATTCAGTCTGACGTTCTAGTGAATAAACAAAAAAAAAATTTTTTTGTTCATTTGTGTTTATCATTTAGGTTAATTAATAAAATGTCATATGTTTTATATATTTTATATCCATTACATGTAGACATATTTCAAGCTTTTTATTTTAATGTTGATATTGTGTGAACAGTAATTCACTTCAAAAGAAGTTTTCTAATAATTTCAGATTTTCATGAGCTTTAAGCTTACTCTTGCACACAATAGCCATAACATTAAAACCACCTCGTACATTCATTGTTAATTTCATAAACCATTAATATCTATATTTGAAAATTGCTTTAGTCTGCATGTTGTTTGACTTTGTCTGAGCATACATCTTTTTATCAGATAAATTGTAGGTGAACTTTATTTATCATATCTTTATGTGTTTTGTTCAGCAATACCAGACTACAAACGTTTTAAAGAAACATCATCATGTCTGTGAATAAAATGACATGGCTTTCTATTCATAACTATAAAAATGACATTACACTTTCTGAACTTGTTTTGTAACATTTTTCTTTATCATGCTGAATAACTGGCCATGAATGAGTTAATGTTTAAAACACTTAAAAGTCAAGATCAAGGACCGCTTCTAAACATAACCTGACCTGGCTATCTGAATACTCTGGCGTTCTATTTAGTGTTACGGCTCATATAAAGATAAAACAGTATTGTTTACATATTCAAATATGTGTATTTTTACCAGCCAATCCTGGCGCAAGACGTCATATTCCATTGCTCGGAGGCGGGGCCTGTCTGAATACGGGTGGGCAAAAAAGAAAGCGAAATTGTGCTTCACTGACAGTTTCCTCGTCAAAGCAAGACGAACTGGACTGGCGTTAAACAAGCCACATCTGGAGAGGAACATGGGAGGCTTTAGCCCAGCACTGAGCTTCTCTGTTGTTGTGTTAACAGGTACGTTTGTCTAGAAAGTGCTTTAAAATGGCTGTGTTGGTTGGAAATTGCTTTAATTGTCTCTAGTGCAACGCCAGAACCAGTCATTCTGTAATGAACATGAACTCTGCTGGTTAAGTTTTGAATTACTGGGTTTTAAGTCCCCCATCCGTGTGACGAAGCTTAATTTAACATATGTCACTACAGATTACAGAATTCATGCTCCTCAGTGTAATTTTGTAACCTATCTTAAATACTTTAGAATTCTTCAAGACAGGTTTTAAAGTGGGAGGTTTTTTGGTGTTCCCTAGTGTACTGCTGGGACTACATATATAGGAGGCCTACTGTACAAATGTTTAGGCATCCCAAAGTTAGATTTAACAATATTTATCTGGTCAGTAAGTGTTAATATGCTCAGAAAGAAATCTGATATTAGAATAGATACCAATAATAAACTCAATTAAAAAAGGTAAATGTTACGTGTAAAGTGACTAATTTCAAGTTTTTTGTTTGTTATAAGCCATACTGATAATCAGTAAAACAATGTCACTTTTTGTGTAATGAATATAAAAATATGTCAGTTTGCCTTTCTGAATTAAAACACAAATGAACTTTTTTCACAATATTATTTTGTATATAAGTACATTGAACTTAATATGCACAGTCAGTATGAACAGAAATAAATGTCTTTCTAGAAGATACATTGGCAAATAGGTCATTTCCTGTTAATCAGCTGAACTATGTATGTGTTGATGAAATGGTTTAGTCATTGTCACCAGGTTGATTTGGTGAGTCACCAATCTTGAAATTTGAATTATTATTTATATTTATTTTGCTGGACAAATGAGCAAAAATATTCATCATGTATTGGATGTTGTCATGGAGAAAATGTGTTTTAAGAGAATTAATGTATTCTTAATGAAGAACAGCCCCTCATCTGGTATGGGAGGCTCTTTGCACTTATGGGAATTCTGGAACTCCCCATTGTCTCTCAGTTCGAACCCATTCTGATTAATATCAAAGTAATCCAAAGAATTTAAAATCTGTTACAAAATTATATTTACAGGTATGTATTCTGTAATCTGTAATGAAATATATTTTAAAGTAACATTCCCAGCACTGCCTGTCTCTGATAAATAAGGAGTGTGATGATACAATTCTCTAAGAATGAATTGATGTAAGTTTTTGTAATCATATAGTCCTGACTACTGGTCCTTTTTTGCATGTTAAAGTGTATGTGTTCTTTCTGGAAGGTTTCATGTTCATCAGAGGATGTGCAACTGAAACACCAAAAGCCACAACGCAGAGCCAGACACCATCATCACTGTCTCCTTCATCAACACTATCAACATTACCTTTAACAACAGCTTTAGCTAACAACTCATCTAAGGGGAATGAATCTCTGATAAAAAAGGAATCTACGACAAATACCACACATGGCACGAATCAAACATCAAGTTCTTCCCCAACAAATATTACTATTACTAATATGACTTCCCCGCATCCATCAAACATCTCCTCAAACACACCAACTACAGCATCAACATTTTCAAATAAAAGTTCACAGGCTACAGAGCATACCACTTTAATCACATCAACCAATGGGACAACTCTTGGATTGGTCACAAATGGGACAGTGAATTCAACCACGTCAACAGAAAATTCAAATACAACAACTGAAAATGCAACCAACACCATGACAACAACAAGGCCTACAACAGTGCACTCATACTCTACAACAAAAGCATCTTTTAGTACAGCTACAAAAGATGTTTCAACAAAACGCCTTCCTTCAACTTCAGCCATTCAAAAGACAGCAACCAAGGTGGTTACAGTACCACCATTAACCAAACAGACAATACGTCCAACCAAAACACAACAACCAACATCAAAAATGCAGGTCATTGATGTTCCCCCCCAGGCACTAAGTTCAGGTAAGACCTTGGATATTTATCTGGTACTTTTGGTGAATCTGAAGGCTTTGGAATAACATACATTAATAGATCAAAAAACATATTTACCCAATCAACAGTTTATCTATTAAGATTTCAAAGGCAATATTATTACTACTGTATAACTTCTCATAACCAATAGTCATAATTAAGGCAATGTCCCACAAATCTCATACTTATTTCAGTACAATATGGTGTAATAATTGAGATACAAAAAATAAGGACTTACTTGGCAATGTGCCCTAGGTTGTTGTGTTAATGATAACATTATGTTATTTTTTATTTCTTTATTTTAGAGCATAAAAGTACAATATTTGAGACTTTAGGAATTTTTATCTATTCTGTCTGGTTTCGTATCAGCACTGAAACAATAACAGAAACCCCAATCTAAGACACTAGCCATGAGCTAAAATGCTATCAACAATACATTAATATAACATTTGTTACATCACAATACAATACACTTGTCATTACACTAGCAATAATAATGTATTTTATTTCAATAGCTGTTTTCTGAGGCCACCTGGTAACAGATTTGAAAGATAAAAATGGGAGAGGTACTTTAGGGAGGAGATTGAATAGGTAGATCTTCAGCTTAGAGTTTTAGAAGCTGAAAGGGTAGACACTGGTGATGTGTGTCTGTCATTATGGGAAGTCAAGAGAATCTGTAATACACTATTTATCTTGAAAATTCCATCATTGACAAAAATGCATCATATTTGTTTGAGTCAACTGTTTGCTATTTCAGGATAGATTTGTAATAGGATTGGATCATATTTTCTTCCCTTATGGGGGCAGTGCTGGGGAAAGGCCATGAAGTAATTTGCAGCAATATAGTGGTCTAGTACCAGCAATTATAGTTTGGGTGCATATTTGGGACCAATCCTATTCACACCTCAAACTCATTACCAGTACCATGACCACACAGTGACACATGAAAAGAGGTTTAGGAGTTTGAGATGGTATCTTATCTACAGAGATGTCCTAATATCATATTCCAGCTGCATAATGCTTCGATTTGTCTTCATGTTTTAGACTTTATCACATGATGACTGGTGTACCAGAGACCATCAGATGACTGTTAGGCATGAATAATAGCTGCATTCTACAAAAATGCATCCAGAGTCTCTTCCTCTCCATGCCAGACTGTGCAGAAGTGATTACTTCCTTCCCTGGTGGACACACCAGATACTGATTATTGTCATTTCTGCTAGCCTGAATGAGCTGTTTTCCTAAACAGAAACATGCCATGTATCATAAATAACCTGCTAGTTGCTATGATATGTCTGCCCTGTTGTTTGAATTTATTTTCCAGCATTTTCAATAGTCTGTATGGCTAATTCAATAGTTTCAATAGAAGCAGGGATGTAAAAAAAATATTGATACACTTGAGTATCACAAGTTTTTTAATTCAGTACTGATTCTCAAAAAAGAGTGTAAAATCTTAATTAATAGTTTGCATGCAAAAAAATTGTGTTTACATGGCTCATTATCAGCCATAAGACTCTTCCACTCCAACGAAAACAAGTACCATTAGGGTGCACCACTAATGTTAACATTAGCAAATCTAGCTCACTAGAAACATTACCCTGATTGTAAAAATAGTAAAATTTGCACCCCTGTATCATGATGCGTATTGAATTGCCAAGTCACGCTTGCCATAATTGTTTTATTGTTTTATAAATGTAAACATCTCAGACAAAAAATGATACTACACAGATGCAGAGCATTCTGACTGTTGAAGCATAACCAACCCACTGTCATCAGTGGTCACACTGTCAGAGCTTTCACTTCAAGTCTGATCTACACTGTTTGCAACAGATCAGTAACCAGATTACAGATCTGTACTCAATGTTACTACATCCTTATAAATGATGAGAAATAACAGAAGTTTGAGAAGTGGACCAGGGGGGTAGCTCAAACTTTTCTCCCTCCCCCACTCTACCCCAAAACCCCATGGGTGGACCACGCAACTCCACCTCCCATTCATTACCTGCCCTATATAAACCATTCCTTTGTACCTACCTCTCGTGACAAAAACTTCACACTTACCACCACCCTTGCACTCCCATTTTTTTCCTTTTGGAATCACCTGTCATACAACTGGAGGAAGGAGGGGGACTCAGAAATCTCACACCACTGCTGCATTCACTTCACTGGCTTCCTGTAGCTGCTCGCATCAGATTTGAAAACCTAATGCTCACCTACAAAGCAAGAAATGGACCAGCCCCTCCCTACCTAATGACAATGGTCAACTCTTGAGTCACACCTTGAACTTTTCGAGCTTCTAGTATGGCTAGTTCTAGTTCAAGACTTGTGTAAGACTAGTATCAAGACTCTTCTCTGTCCTTGTACGCAGCTGGTGGAACAAACTCCACTGACTGTTCAAACAGCAGAGTCCCTCACAGTCTTCACACACAGACTGAAGAGCATCTCTTTGTGGAGCACTTAAGGAGCACTAGTTTAAACTCTTATTGTAATACATTGTAAAGCTCTTATATTGGGTATAATTGTTTATCTTTCCTTCTTTCTAGGTATTAGTGATGGTTTAGTTCTAACAGTGTCTGAACTGAAGAGTAGTTTGGACTCTAACCTGTCTGTACTAGCTGAGATAATTCTCTTAATGGAGACAAAACACTATGTAGATGTAGATGTAACTCCAGCCCAACTTTTTCCCTTCTCCTCTCATTGAGTGGTCAGTTCCTTGCAAAATCGATATAAGCTGAAATATCGATATAGTTTACTTGTGTGTAAAGTAATTCCTCAAAACGTAACCTTTCCCCAGTTCTTAATGATTGTCCTTGTGTGTCCTTGCTGTGTCCTTACTGTACAAGATGTGGATACTGTGTAGTTTTGTACTGTGTAATTGTGGTGGCATCAGAAAATGAGTAATTGATTTCCAGTGTGAGTTTGAATGTTTGAAACAATCCATTATTCATTAACAGATATTTCCCTTGCTGACTAACACAACAACTAGATTACAGAACGGTACTTTATGTTACCTTACAATTCTGCAGAGTCATATCAGACATTATGACCACCCCTGATTTGGAATGAACTCTTCAAGGAAGTGCACAATAAACACACACATTTACATGTTACCACATCTACCTTATCACTGTCAGTCAAAACATGATTCATCAAATAAAAGAAACCTGGCATTCACATGTGTCTATCTGATAAAATAAACAATAAAAGATTCCTGAACCTCACCTTAAAGCTTGATGTTAACGAGAAATCTCTGTGTTTACTCTACAGCAAGTGTCGTTGCCATAGTCATTGGGTTCATTATCCTTGTGATAATCTTATTTGGTGGAGCCTATTATTTCAAAATGAGGTAAGTTAAGTTCTTATTAGTGAATATGCAGTGAATCAATGCTATTGTAAGAAAACCATGTATCTCAAATGGTCATTGCAGGAGAAGGGTGGGTCATGTGGCAAAAACTTAATATGATGATACTCAATATGGAAGACAAACTACATCTAAACTATGAAAAACTAGCAGGATTTTCACTCAAGCATTTTGTTAGATTTTGTCTGATGTTTGAAAAGTCAATAAAATCATAACTAATACATGTTTCTGTCAGACATGGTTATGCACAAATGAGGATGATCTCACAAACCATTCCAAAAATGAAAGGATACTAAAAGCTCCGTTCCTCAGCTTGCCAATAAATCTGAAACCCTTTGGGTAGCTCCCTCAAAAAACCTAGAACTGAAGCACAGTGCATGAGAGAACCCAGTAACCCAAAAATGTATTTTAATAATTGTATAAAGTTCAAAAGAGTTATCCATTGGATTCATGACACCTTCAGTTTATGCACTGTAAGTCATGAGTTAAGAGACTCGCTTGAAGGTTACAAGGCAGGTCATTGGATGAGAGCTGCATTTGAAAAGTGGAAAACATGGCTTACATTCCTCTACATAATTTGCTTATTCATAAACATCTAAACATCTATTCCACTGTTTTTTTTTACATTCTGTATTGATCTCATCCAAGCAGAAAGAAAATTATTTACAGTATATATATATATATATATATATATATATATAAAATTAACATATATCAGGTGGATGAAAAAATTGCATGTGAATGTTTCAGATACTACTGTATTAACATGTTTTCTTGTTTAATGAAACAGTTATTCTTAAAAAATTGTACTGTGACAATTGATCAAAATAATGATTTCCCTCTTATTCATGAATGTTAATGAAATCAGATGTTATTTATGAAAAGTCATGTTAAATTGTAGTGTAGTGGTTCTATAAAAACAAATAAATACAGAAATACTGTCTAACAACATAATATGGCACAGTATGACTGTGCTATTTCAGGACAGATTTGTTATAGGATTGGATCATATTTTCTTCCCTGCTATGTCCAAAACCTCTTTTTTTCTGCTGGTATTGGCCTGATATTGATACCTGTTATCCGCCTGCTGCTGCTACTACTTTTTATAGCAGTTTCCATTACATTCTTTTACTTTCAGTTGCATGTCATAAAATGTCAACACATTGTTACGTGACTAGATAACAAGAGATCTGTTTTGTGAAGTTATAGATTAACCAGTAGTTTATGTTGTCCTGTGTCCTCTTTGTATGATAGGAGACCTTCCTACGGCCGCCTGCTGGATGATGCAGAGTACATATCAGCGGGCAATGTTCTCAATCCCTTGTACGAGGGTTAAGTGAAGAGCCCAACTGAAGCTGCTCCACTAACGAACCCAGATCAGCTGGAAATATGTGAACTCAAGCCTTTTAATGGAGATTGTCACATTGTCCAATTGTTATAAGCCTGCAGCAAGGGTCCTTATCATGAAAAACTAAATTTTCTTTTCTTCACTGAAAATGGAAGTCTTTCATGTAATATGTAAACATTCTTAAATTTTCAAAACATGCCATTCACTTCCCAGCCCATACCGTTCATGTACGGGAATTAAGCTGCAAAAAGCACATTTGGAATTCATCAATTTTGTGATGTCACAAGACCCAATACATGTACTTATATCCACTTATTCCACTTAGATCAGTTTAGCTCAGTTCCTCCATGCTTATAAGTAATGTTTAATCTTAGACTGCTTTTTGAATTTGGCGCAAATTTGGCAGCTGGTCAGACCAGAGGTCATTTACATATAGCAGTCTTAAAGGCACAGTAAAAAACAGCCTGTTTAAATCAAAGGGATAAATAGTGTAATGTGAATTATAAGTAATGCTCCAGTAGTGATCCATATCAGATGGAAAGATGTGAACTGTAGCAGTTACAGCCTTTGAGCAGTGATTTTGATGTTGTCTGTTTGCTTTATAGACATACACCACTGGAAACATTAAAGGGTCCATATCATGAAAAATGACATTTTCTTCACTTTTTTTGGGAAAGGACAGTGTTTAACATAGTATGTAAACATTTTTACAATTTCAAAACATGCCATGCACTTCTCGGGCCATAAAGTTAATGTATAGAAATGAACCTGCAAAAACACTTTGTGATGCCACCAATTCATTTATGGCATCATAAATGATGATAATATATTATATATTATCCATAATATATTATAAGATATATAAGATATATAAGATATATAAGATAATATATTATGCCATATATTTATGGCATATATGATTATTCAACCTAGTCCAGATTTATTCCATCCTTTATGCTTATAAATAGTGTCTAATCCATGACTGCTTTTGAATATGGCACAGTATAGGCAGCCAATCAAAACAGATATATTTACATATAGCAGTCTTAAAGGTTGTATAACAAAAACATCCAGTTTAAATCTAAGCTATAGAGATAAATGGCTGTGTCATTTGGATTATAACTGTTCTTGGTAGATAAATCCATACAAACATGGATCTCATGGGAAGAATACAAGGAAAATGTGAAGCGTGAATTTGCTAAGAAATGAGTCATTAGATGTCAGATATTAGACAATTATGCAAATTCTATGAATTGTTATGCTATTAAAATTATTTTATAGTTACATTTTGATATTCATCGTGTTTTAAACACCTTTGTGTCTTCTTGTTTTTAATCAAAGCAACATCACAGTGTGTTGTAATCACAGCTCTATTATTTTACTTCCCCACCCACCATTCATCTTAAGACAGTCTCTCATTTTAAAGACTTTAAGATAAGAGAACAAATCAGGATTTATTTGCTTGTCAATATAATGATAGGGATTAATAGGCAGTGTGCAATTACACATGCAAACGGTCAAGGCTGTTATTAGACAAAAATAAACCACCAGGCATGAGGAGGAGCTGGAGTCACATCTGGCTTTCTGATTGACTCAGTGCTGCTTGCAGGCGTACTGAAGTAGAAAGCAAATGTTTTTTGTATGTCTTGTTCCTCTCACCACCTAATGAACAGGGCAGAATGTATACTGAGTCACTTGGGTTTCCACCTACACTTCCTGTTTGTGTCACAACCTCATTTTGAGCGGCTTCACATTGCATGAAACCATCAACAGCTTCTTGCATCATCTTGAGTCTAACAAAAAAAAAAAATAATAACATTTAAAAAGTCAATTGATATATGTATAAATGTATATTCTGTACACTCACTGTAAAATGGAATTTCTATTATAAAGCAGCACTACAGTTTTTTTTAACGACTGCATAGCTGAAAGCAGTTAGACAAGAAAACCAGGCCTTTCCTGTGTGAAAAACATCATCATCTTCATTTCCCCTTTGCACTGTAACCATGACCTACAGAAAAAAGATTTAAAGCCTCAGTTCTGAATGAACAGCAGTTCTACATTCACCACATCTGTTTTATGTTCATATCACTCAATTATCATCAACTTATTATTCATTATGTAATATAAATTATGCTGTTAATACTATAGTTTAGGACGTTGTGAAAGTGATTAAATGAACCACATATAGGCCCTTTATGGGTTAACTTCACAACTGATAAATTATAGGAACTTTGAGCAAGACACCTGTCTCTCAACTTCACCCCGGGTGAGGTGGATAGGGCTGCCCACTACTCCAGGCAAGTGTGCTCAATGCCCCCTAGTGTGTGTACTCTATATTTTGTGTCTATGGGTGTTTCACTTCACAAATGGGTTAAATGCAAGTTCAGTGTGCAAGAATTGCATCTTCCTCTTCACAATATTCCACAGATTTTCTGTAGAGTTAATGTCAGGAGAGTTTGCTGGCCAATTAAGAACAGGGATACCATGGTCGTTAAACCAGGTACTGTAGCTTTGGCACTGTGTGCAGGTGCCAAATTCTGTTGGAAAATGAAATCTGCATCTCCATAAATTCGTTCAGCATCAGGAAGCATGAAGTGCTCCAAAACTTCCTGGTAGATGGCTGTTTTGACCTTGGACCTCAGAAAACACAGTTGACCAACACCAGCAGATGACATGGCACCCCAAACCATCACTGACTGTGGAAACATTACACTGGCCCTCAAGCAACGTGGATTCTGTGCCTCTCCTCTCTTCCTCCAGACTCTAGGACCTTGATTTCCAAAGGAAATGTAAAATTGTGATATTAAAACGAATGCAGTCTAAGCTGAAAGGTGAGCTTGCCCAAAAACAAGCTGGATTTAGATCAAAAAGAGGCACTCAGGATCAGATCACAAACCTCCGGATCATCTTGGAGAAAGCAAAAGAAAGGAACCAGGAACTGTATTTCTGTTTTATTGATTTCACAAAGGCATTCGACATGGTACAACATGACCAATTGTGGATAACCATGCTGGAGATGGGTTTCCCCTCACACCTGATCCACCTGCTGAGAAATTTGTACAGTCAGTAGTGTGCAGCCATCAGGACCACCGATCACACATCAGCATGGTTCAGCGTAAGACAAGGAGTCCATCAAGGATGTAACCTCTCACCATGTTTATTCAACATCTTAGGAGAACAAGTGATGAGGAAGCACTAGAGGGATTTATGGGAGGTTTCAAGATTGGTGGAAGGACTATTAACAATCTCAGATATGCAGATGACATCGTCTTATTGGCCACAACAAAAGAACAACTAGAAGAGCTGGTGAGTCGCACTGAGAAGGCTGCAAAGGAATATAACATGCAGATCAATGCAGCTAAAACAAACGTGATGACAAACACTGAAGATATACTGAAGATCACAGTCGAAGGAAGACTTCTGAAGCAAGTAGACTCTTTCACATATTTGGGATGCAGAGTAACAAAAGCTGCAGACTGTGCCAGTGAAGTGAAGACATTCTTGACATTCCATGGGCATGTTGGTGATGGTCAAATTGACAAAGATGTGGAAAAGCAAGTCAATTAGCACCAACACCAAACTAAGACTGATGAAAGCCTTGGTCTGGCCAGTAGCTACATATGGATTTGAGCCTGGACACTGAAGAAAGAGGAAAAAAGATGTATTCAGGCCTTTGAGAACATGTGCATCAGGAAGTTGCTGAAGATCTCATGGATGAAGATGATTACCACTTACGTTACGTTACTTCGGTCATATGATGAGGCAGCACATGAGAGCATTGAAGGAAGTATTATGACTGGACTTGTGGATGGAGTCCGAAAACGTGGAAGACCAAGAATAACCTGGATGGATAACATCAAGACATGGACTGGATTATCAGGTGCTAGCCTGCTACAAGCAACCAGAGACAGATGGCATTGGAGAGAAGTGACTCATCTATGCAACGCGACGATGTGGCAACGCGAACGATGACGGCGTGTGACATGACATGACAATGCAAAATTTACTTTTGTCACAGAACATAACTCATGTTTCATGTTTACACTTTTCAGTTGGCCAACATTTCTAAAAATCTTTTTTTGTATTGGTCTTAAGTAATATTCTAATTTTCGGAGATACTTAGGGATTTTCATTAGTTGTCAGTTATAATCATCAAAGTTAAAAGAAATAAAAATTTGAAATATGTCAGTCTGTGTGTAACGTAATGAATATAATATACAAGTTTCACTTTTTGAACGGAATTACTGAAATAAATTAACTTTTTTATGTTATTTTATAGGAGGATAGGGACCAGCCCCTACCGTGAATAGCGCAAATCCGCGAATACTTGTAAACCCCCCCCCAAAAGTGCTCTCTCTCTCTTACACTTCACCACTTACACTTTGTGCTGGAAGCCTGAGGCCTGAGGCTCCTGTTTAAGAGGCATCTTAGGGGTAAAAGAAAAGCAAAACTAGTCAGGTCTACGGCTCCCGCGAAAGTGGCTGTGCGTTGTGTGGATCAGCCAATGAGAGCTGGCCTTGTACGGCCATCCAAACGCCAGCCAATAGCATTCGAGTATTGGAGCATGCACGTACCCAACAGTTGTACAGTACATATGTTCTACAGAATAAACCGCGAATATGTGGGTTTTTTGCGAATAACACGTAGATATGTTCTGGAGAAAATTCCGCGAATAGATGAATTTGCGAATGCTGAACCACGAATAGGCGGGGATTCACTGTAGACCTTTTCAATCATAGACATTAATACGTACACACCTCATTAACTGGGTTGGCCAACTGATGTGACGTAACTGTGTCCGCCATATTGGAGGAGGCAAAGCTGCTGTGAACTAATACAAGTGAATGGACTGAACTTCTTAAAGCGCCTTTCTACAAAGTTATTTAAGCTAGTGCATTCATTCACACATTCAGATGTGCACTAATATACACTGGGAAACTTTTAGGCACAAAAAATTATTTTCCTTTCAAAATGTCAGAATGGCCATTTACAATCAAAAACAATTTGTCTTACCTGTGAAAGGACGATGTGATCCCGTTTTGACTGTAAAATGGTTCGAAAAACTCCACGCAGCACCAGAGTGTAGCATCTCTCTCATGTTATTTTGGTCGATTTTGCCACCTCCAATATGGCGGCGATGTTGACGTATGAGTCAGCGCTCAATGCAGCGACTAGGTATATATGTCTATGAAGAAAACAATTTAAAAGCTACTGCGCATGTCTGTTCCTTTGGCGTTTCCGGTGGCGCATTTTCAAATGTCCAGTGCATATTTGACATGAGCACATATTTATAGAGCAGAGTT